>CM049569.1:1725730-2023230 GCA_027123335.1 Amphiprion clarkii | reverse complement strand
GGGAGTGAGCTGGGTGGGATATTCAGCTGCTGATGTTCACATTTTGGCTGTTTAACAGATTAAACCAATGACCTTTCTGT
Organism: Amphiprion clarkii; assembly: GCA_027123335.1. Classification (NCBI taxonomy): domain Eukaryota; kingdom Metazoa; phylum Chordata; class Actinopteri; family Pomacentridae; genus Amphiprion; species Amphiprion clarkii. Next base: position 2,023,150 of record CM049569.1, on the reverse strand, counting down.
GTTCGTTATAAAGTGTGTACTTGAAAACATTACGCACTAAACTCTCCTGAATGTCAGATAGGAGAAAACAAGTTATTATTATTGAGGAAAATTTATTGTGATCCTTCAGTGGACCACACACAGTAAGTCGGGCATGTACTTTACTAAAAACAATTGAAAGCCAGACCATAAGAGAGCAGTAATTACTTTAAGATCTGCAGAATTATATTTTAGTAGTACACTTGTAAGTATTTGTCATCTGGAACGAGTAACAGACAAGCAGAGAAAAACATGACAAAAGAAATCACTGTTTCTTTTCTTTCATCCGTGTTTTCGTTGTTCGTTAGTCAGTGCTGCATATATTTCTCATTACGTTGATGAAGGTTAAACACATGATGTGACTTTAGAGGACATCAGCGTGGAATTTTGAGTAATACATTTTCCAGTTATGGTGTTGTTTTATTAGAGCAGCTGAAGCTTTTTACTGATGTCAGCTTGTGTTTTGGTTGCAGAGCAGAGAAGCGGAGACGCACATTTTTCCCAGAGACTTGGGTGTGGCACTGCCTCAACGTCAGGTATTTAAATCTTTATACAAATATTTCTCTTGTGCGAGCGTCTGCGCTGGCACGCCTGCGGTCGGATGTATCGGATGCGCCAGATTTTCTCTGCTTTCGTGCGATTTAGTCATAATTTAATGCGCTTAGAGGAGCAAAAGTGCAAAGACTTTCAAAAATGATAGGAAGGAAACATGTAAAGAGTGAAGAAGGAGGTGAAATGGAGATGCAACAGGAGGAGAAAAGGTGTAAAAAGCAAAGTATAGCGAAGAGGAAGAGGAAAAAAGAGAAAACATGAAGAAAATGAAAGAAAAAGTGAAGAAGGAGGTTAAATTAGGATGCAACAGGAGGTGCAAAAAGCAAAATATAGTGAAGAGGAAAACAGAGAAAACGTGAAGAAAATGGAAGAAAAAGTGCAGATTCAATGACTGTAATGAGATTGAAGGTGCGTGAGAACTCTGCATATGCAAAGGTTGATGTTCCATCATGTAGCATCTTCCAGCATTTGCCCCTCTGGGTGTGAAAGTGCCTCATTTCATCCTGGATTGGACTTTTAACTTTCTTAAGAGCTCCTTCCATTCATTTCCAGCCAACATAAATGAATTGCCCACAGACTTCCATATGCTCCGTTCCTTTTTGAATGGGGCTTCAGCTCTCTACATAATTTCCTGTCAAGTCCAAAGCTCAGATTTTCTTTAAAAAGTCTATAAAAATGGATTTTTGGGCAACTTTGATCAAACTGGAGGGCTTTTTTTTTTTTTAAAGTTTATTACGCCCTGTGACGGTGTGCCAAGGCCAACATTAAATATGCGCTGCCAAATATGACCTCAGCCTCTTTGGTTCATGGGAAGCAGATGGGGTCGACACCTGACTGTCCTGCACACCTGTCCATTGGCTGGTCCAGGTGTTGCTGCTGACGCAGGTGCAGCCGACACAAAAGCAATCCTCTGCGTTCCATCAAACCCGTCTTTGTTGCCTTTTTGTTGCTTGCGCCAAATGAAATGATGCTAGAATCTTTAATTTCGCCATGTTTTGCCACTGAAGTTCTGTCTGTCGCTTGCAGCTCTGAAACCGGGGAAGCCGAGCTGCAGCTCGATGTGCCGGACTCCATCACCACCTGGGTGGCAGAAGCTGTCGGCCTTTCTGAGGAGAAGGGACTCGGTTTGGCCAAGAGAGCCGAGCTTCGTACCTTCAAGCACTTCTTTGTGGACTTCACGCTGCCCTACAGCTTAATCAGAGGCGAGCAGACCAAAGTGCCGCTCACCGTCTACAACTACCTGCCCACCTGCTCTGAGGTAAGATCAAGAACCAGAGTTTTCCCACAACAAAGCTGCAGTGAAGCCATCTTCAGGCTTCACATACAAATTTCACACTGCTCAACTGAATCATACACTGTAAAAAATATTTCCTGTTTTAATTGTATTTTTTTAACACTTCATTGTTAATTTACAGATTCTCCTGGTTTTGTAAAATTACATATAATAACCAGTAAAATGACAAAAAAGTATTAATTTACATGTTAAGTATAAAATATTCACCCAAAACTTTAACGTGAACATTAAAAATCTGTTGTTGTTTTTTTATAAATGATGATTAGTTCTCTTACATTGTTTAGCAGGAATTACATAATTTTTAGTGTATTTAAATCAGCAAGAAAATTTATCATTTTACAGATTTTTGCTGTTTTGTTAAATTACAGATAATATCTGCTAAAATTACGAAAAAAATGTTGACTAAAAAAACAACAGGCGAAAACTATAAAAAATACAACAAAAATCTCAGTTTTTCACACCAAGTGATCAGTTCTTTTGCAAAGTGTGATATTGTAAAATTGCATAGTTTAACTGTATCCATATCAGCTAAAAATATAATTATTTTACAGATATTTGCCGTTATTTTTTACAGATTTTTGAATATTACACTATTCCATCGTTTTTAACTTATTTTTCTGTCACACTTGCTGCAAGATTTTTACAGAATTTTATTCAGTGTCAGCATGTAGCATGCAGGAGTTGATGAAGCTCCTGTAATGTAAGAGCAACATCTGGAGGATCCTGTTTAACTCTCTTAATATTAATATTTATATTAGTCAGGTTAAGTTGTGTAATTTATAATACTGTCGGTTCTTCGCTACATTATTACATTGGTTATGTTATTCTCCAGATTTAGTAACACTGTACAGTATCAGTCCTAATATGAATTATAGCCAGGTAAAGCAGTATTTTATAAAATTGTCATCAGACTTTAACCCCTAATATGTAAATTAGTCAGGTAAAATCATCTCATAAGTAACACTAGAAGGTCTTACCCCCAATATTTACACTTTTTTGCTTAATTCATAACGCCGATCATAATCTCCTTTACTGGAAAGCACTTTGGCACAATGGCTGTTGTTTTAAACGTGTTATGTAAAAAACAGTGACTTGACTTAACTAGTTGACACTCTGCATTATTGTCAAATCACAGTTAAGTGAACAAAAGCAACATGCAATTCTATATCTATCATAGGAAACAAATCCAGTGTTTAGGGTTCTGAAGCTACAAGAAATGCAGTAGAGTGGAAAATAGACAAAGAAAATGAAAACAAGTTCAAGTTTCATCAGTTTCATAGTGAAGTGATGCGAGTGTAAAAAAAATAGGCTCAGCGACTAGATTTAAACAAGTAAAAGGTCTTCAGAAGGTCTCTCACCCTGTATAGTATAGTTTACAGAGGAAACAGAAGTAGCTCTAGTAGAATTACAATATGGAGAAACAGAATGACATCAGGTAAACAAAACCTATAATCATACTGAACATAACGGTGTAACAGCTCCAAGTGAAGACTAAACATCATAGAGAAGACAGAGAGCATCTTCCAGTTGCTGTAAACAGACAAAAGTGTATAAAGTACTTTTTTCATTCTTCCTTGCATTTAGCAGAGCTGGTTTGACGTCAAAACAATGTGATAAACAAGTCGGGGGTTCTAACTGTAAGCAGGGAGGCTCAGGGGTACAGAGGTTGGAAACTCCAGAGGAAGGATGGGTTTGTAAAGTGGAGGTATGAGATTAGCCCAGATGTATGTTTCCACGCTCACTTTGAAGCTCCGTCCTGGCCTTAAATGGGTCCGTCCTGCACTCCACACAGATGACATCATGATGTTTGCAGATGAGCCTGTTAAATGGCCTGTGCGTGTGCTGCCCTGATGTCATGTTAGGTGAATATGCAAACCAGAATAGCCCCTTCTTTGATGTCCACCCCGGGAACATGTGATTCCTGTGTTTTCTGCTCCGTTATTTATGACTTGTGGCATGCGGATAAAGAACAGTTAAATGATCCCTCTGCATTACCGAGCCCTGTGAAAATTGGACGATGAGTGGAACTTAATCCTTCGGGGAGCTCGAGGAGCATGAGTCAGTCAGCATGGAAAATTCACAATGTGATTTTAAAAATTCTCCCTCGCTTTCGGAGCTTTGAGGGAACACGCTATGCGAAGGCGGGGCGAGCCGAGCAGATCTGATGTCACGGCGGCCTGTCAGAGGAGATCAATGGCCTCCGATTTGTCTCATCCTCCCTCTCCTTCCATTTCTCCTCTCCTCCTTCCACAGGTCCATGTGAAAGTGTCAGTTCCAAAAGGCATCAAGTTTGTCGGACATCCTGGGAAGCATCACCTGACCAGGAAGAAGTGTGTGGCTCCTGGAGAGGCGACTCCTACGTCCATCGTGTTGTCTTTCACTGAACTGGGATCTGTTAACATCACAGGTACCCGCAGATGGATACATAGATAGATAGGGACCTTATTCATCCACCTTATCCAGAAACTCATACAAGGAAACCAGTATGCAAAAGAACATGCAATCATCGTGCTGGTTGAAGAAATAATGGATCGAAGTTGTTGGTATTTACAGCAAAATTGTTGGTATTCACAATAGCAAAGAGTATTAAAAAGCAGTGTAAAAATACAATTAATAATCACGATATAGAAGGGGTGCTTGGGTCTTTGTGGACCAAATTAACCATATTTAACTATGAAAAACTATACTGACCAACTGGCAAATTATTACTAAATTAATTTTTTAATTCGGAAGTCATGAATATTTTGTGTGAATTCTGAGACCCTGACATTACAGTGATAGGAAACAGTCAGTCTGTACCATATGGAACTGTCTATGCAACACAATGAAGCAGATAGTTGTATAAATGCAGGATGAGCTATTTTAAGAAGGAAGCAGGTCAGCGTTTGTTGTGAAAGAATGATTCCGGGTTTTGACGCTTATGTAAATAACACAGATTGGATTCTGCTGAATCATGGGAATAGTGTTATTTGAATCCTTAAGTGTTGCGGCACTTTAAAAACAATGGCGGCCTTTCAGCAGGACGCCGGTCCCCTCAGTGCGATCCCTCACAAAGAGGCGAGCCTTTGACTCGGCGGAGCCAAGGGGCCGAGCTGTGTGTGATCTGGTCACCCTCCCAGGTTACAAATAGTCCCCTCCAGAGCGCATGTGGAAACAAAGCAGGCCAGCAGTGGGGGAGTAACCAGAGCTGCGCCGTGACACTCAGTGGCATGTTGATGAGTTTGCAGGTCACTGGCGGTCAATGGGCCCCCCATGGCCCCACTCCTCGTCCCCTGGCCCCTTGTGTTTCCTTCTCACTACACACACACAAAGAGACGCCATTGGCACCGGGCCACATTTCCAATGTGCTCCCCAGCAAGAGAACTGGGAGTCCTTTTACAGACATGTTTGTCCCGTGTAACGTATGTTGATGTCTGTAAATGACATGAGGAACACGGCCTCCATCGAGCTGTTGGTGGTTTTTGACTTCACACGTGATGTTGACGTGCTCCTCCAATCCCTTGACAATCAGCCAACATCATGATGATGCGTATTTTATGTCAAATCGCCCAATCATAGAGCGACTTAATACTTCAGCAGGATGATCCTTGATGTCTAAATTGGCAAAGGTAAAAAATGTCGCAGCCACCAAACATGAGCTCGACATCCTTGGCCTTCCTCAGGCCAGTGGTGGCAGCTCCATCATTAGCACTTTATCTACTAACACTTACTGCATATAGATCAATTTCCTTTGATTGGCTGAAACCTAAAACCTTTCTTGGAGATTCCTTAGCAACATAGCGACATGCTTTGGGTAACACTGACGTTCTGGACGACCAAAAGGGTTGATTTTCTTTTGTGACACTGATTCTGTTCTGTTCTGCTCCCACAGCTCGTGCCATCGCCTACAGTGAACCAAGCTGCTGTTCAGATGGATTCCCGGCAGGCAAAATTACAGGAAACGATGTGGACGATAGAAGGATCCCAACTGGCATGGATTATGTCCGCAGGACCGTCCTGGTGGAGGTAAGAGAGCTGACGTCCATCACTGTCAATTAAGAACGAAGGCCTTCTTTATATGCAGCGCCTAGAGGAAGGAACTCACCCCCATTGAAAGTTTTCTTTTGTACTGCTTTTTAACATTGAATCATAGAATCTCATTAAAAATTTAAAAAATAAGATAAGTGTGGTGCCCGGATAGCTCAACGGGTTAAGCGGGTGACTCGTGCAGGGTCTGGTCCCTGACGCAGTGGCCTGGGTTCGATTCCCGCCCACGGCCCTTTGCTGCATGTCTTCCCCCAACTCTTGTCCCTCCTTTCCTGTCTGTCTCCACTATCTCCTATCCAATAAAGGCAAAAGGCCAAAAAAAAATACAAATTAGAGAAGTGATTGCATAAGTATCCTGCCAGATGGTGCTACAATTAACACATTGGATGAAATGAGATCATCTGAGTGCAGTGAATGTGTTTCAAGTGACTGTAATATAAAGATATAAAGACACCTGTATCTGGAAGGTCCATTCACTGGTGAATCTGTGCTCTGGATATAACTACACCATGAAGACGAAAGAACACTTCAAGGAGCTCTGTAAAAAAAAAAAGTTTATTGAAAATCATAAATCAGGAGATAAATACAAGAACATTTCTAAGTCACTGAATATCCCTTGGAGTACAATTAAACCCATTGTTTAGAAATGGAAAGAATATGGCACATGTGTAAATCTGCCTAAAGCAGGTTGTCATCAAAAACTGAGTGATCATACAAGAAAGAGACTTGTGAGAGTGGCCACCAAGACACCTATGACTCTCTCCGAAGGAGTTAAATTAGATTTAATTGACCACAATTCAATGTTGAAAAGCAGTAAAAGGAGGAGGCATCCAGTTAAACATTACATATGGGTTTTCTTATGCTGTTTTCCTGTGACTTTTTTCTTTCACCCTGCTTGCAGCCAGAAGGCCTGCCCAGAGAATACACCTACAGCGTCTTCTTCTGCCCCAATGGTCAGTACAGATATATTCCTCTATTATCATGTAGCACTATCATTAATCATAGTTTCATGGCTGTATTCTGTCCTTAATTGCATTTTCTAGACTGATTTATGTGTGATAACTACACTAGTGCAATGATCAAGCCTGAAATTTACTTCTCTTTCTTAGAGAGGATACACATTTCCACCCCTAACAAGTACGAGTATCAGTACGTGAAGAAGCCGGCCAGGATGAACCAGTTCCAAGTGGCCGTTAAAACCCACAACGATGCCCATTTTGCCCTCTCTGCGAGCCCCCACGACAGTGCAGAGATGCTAGAGATCGTACTGGGGGGTCGGCAGAATACTCGCTCCTGGATTTCCATGGGCAAGATGGGCGATCCCCTTGTCAGCGTCCCTACACCGGGCATCCTGTCCTGGGATGAGTTCCGCAGCTTCTGGATCGGCTGGAAGGGAGGCGTGGTGCAGGTACGAAGAAATATTCTGCATTCTGTGTGGACGCTCTGACACAAAGAGAAGCTCTCAGCAGGCCATGAGGTCTGTGTGTTAGGAGAACTGGCGCCTCTTTTACTGGTGTGCCTTCCTCTAAGGTCACGGCTTAACGGGCTGATGTCAGCGAGGACACTGTGATCCACGGCCGGGTGCTCGCATGGCAGTCAGTGGCTGGCACGCCGCTCCCCGGCCCCAGCCCCAGCATTAGCCTCGCATCATTCACCAAAGGCAGTAATTAAAAGCCCGCATATTCCAGCCCCAAGCCATTCATGTATTTTCTTGGGGAACGATGGCGTTCTGGGCTGGATGAGCTGTGGGTGCTCGGCCTTGCACGGTCTTTGGTTTAATGTGATTACGAAATTAAACCCTTGTACCAGAGAGGAAGTGTGCTCTGCATGGGTCTGTTTGAATGTTTGTTTTTGTGATTGTGTGTGGGAGGTGCATGAATCACACTGGCATCACCGACACTTGGCAGAAGCTGTGAGGGAACTCTACCGATTGTTTTCTCAAGCAGAATCGCTGGTTAATAATGTTTTCTCCTTCACTATTATCCATTACAGAGCAAAGGAGATGCAGTATGACCAAACAATAAAACAACACAAGCAAAAAACATTGAAATGGAATTACGAAATAGTATTTTTCCAGAAGTGTTTGGCTTTAGCCTGTCTGCGTCATTGTCTCCAGGTGGGCCATGGTTTACATCCATCCAATGAATCACTGATCCTCCAGTGGACAGGCCAGTTCCCAGGCCAGGTTTGACTCTATATCATCTATGTGCAAGTTTCAACAACTTATGTTGACAGATAATTTTTGTTAAAGATATATTTTCTGTCCATCCAGGTGCGACACATTGGCTTCTCAACCGGTTGGGGCTCAGTTGGGGAGTTCAAGATCTGGAGGAAGGAAGACTCTGATGACAACCACAATGAGGCCTTCACACTGGGAGTCCCACAGAACATGGTGCCTGGATCAGAAAGGGCCACTGCATTTATGATTGGTAAACTGTCTTATGGCTGGGTGCACATATGTATTCCACCGTATTCTCTTCTTCATCCACAGAGAATTAGCTCAGATCGAATTGTCAAATTTGTACTGTGAACAGCTAAGTGTTTTTTATTTGTGCACCTGTATCAGGGGATGTCATGGGGCCGACTCTAAACAACCTGGACAAGCTGTTGAGGCTTCCCTTTGGATGCGGCGAGCAGAACATGATCCACTTTGCCCCTAACGTCTTTGTTCTGAAGTACCTGCAGAAGACCAGGCAGCTCAGCCCAGAGGTTGAGAATGAAGCAACTGACTACTTGCTTCAAGGTAAGAAGCTGGAAATCAAACTTCTTGTGGTTTAATGGCAAGTTGCGTCTTTAGACCAGACATAAAGATGATCTTCTCACTAAGCTTAAAAAAACTTGTTACTGTCTCTAAATATCTTATTCTGTGCCTTTTGATATGTTTTGCAAGTACTAATGGGTTTGAGTTGCCTGCAAATGCAGTAATTCTTATACAGACTGCTATCTTTGACTCCTTAGTTTGGATAAACCTGGATAAGCTACGAAGTATGTGACACTAAGATGAGGATCGCCTACAATACCGGGGATTCTACCTGTTCATCTCTAATGACATAATGGATGGCATGTTTACCCAGAGATTGTAGCATTCCCAAATACATGCTGATGCTCTTTTAGTTAGTTAGCAACATTTTAAGGAGAGAAAACAAGAAAATCATTGAAGTTTTTTGAAGTGTGTGCCCCGAATCTCAATCTCAGTCTGTATATAAACATGGACACACCCTCCAAACAGCAACCACTGGTGTTCTGGTTTTCTGAAGAGCATTTTTGAAGCTCAGATATCTTGGCAGTGCCTAACTTCCAGCTAATTTAAAAATTGAAAAGGTTTGGACTGAGCTGAGATAGGCCACACAACTTCACTAGGCCATGGATTACCCTGTGCCATACCCATCTGTCCTTCAAAGTGGCCCCGACCCTAATACTTTATACCTTAATACAATTTCAGCTTGTGTGTCATATAAAAACTCACACACTCTATGGCTGTCACAAACAGGAAAATTTGCTATAGAGACCAAAACCGTTTTTGGTACCAGGCTGTTATCTTGTTTATTTTTGCTGTAAAATTGAACATATTACCATGAGACTATGGGTATTGTTGGAGCCAGCCTCTAGTGGCCACTCAAGAAACTTCAGCTTTTGCCCTTCTACACTGGCTTTATTTTTCAACTTTGGAGGTTGCTGGTTAATCTCAAAAAGCCAGATCCCTTCTGGCTTGGAGGTGCACAAAGTGGCTTCATCCTGAGAGGAAGTATACTGTTGTGAAGATTTCTGGAAACTGTTGCAGTGAAGTTTACCTTGGATGGATGGGCTCTGTTTTTGGACTCATGAATTTCTTGACAGAGAAGTGCTGGCCTTGCCGGCACTAAATGCTCTGGATCGTGGACTGGAACATGAGGCTGGATGTTGTTACCAAAACCAGCCTTTTCTCCGCCTCCTCTTTTTTCTCCACTCACCCTTACAAAGATCTCCTGTTATTAAGGAAAACCTCACCTTCAGTGAGTCTCGCAAAACGTTTCTTGTGTGCTATACCACGGAGAGGCCACCCTGGAGAAAAGAGCTGCACAAACCGTAAACGGGCAGCAAAGTCCAAGAATTATTCCTGATCTTGAGGTGGATCTTCCCTGGCACAAGTGCAGAGTGGGAATTGAGCTACCAAGCTGACAAACACACAACAAATGTGCTATTTTTTTCCCATATTAACATGCTGTGTTTATCTTTTTTTTTTTTTTTGTAGAAAATAAGTGGCCTATACTGGATTTGCCATCTTTTATCACAGTGTGGAACATCTTTGCACAAATTGCTCTATTATATCTGCATAATCACAATATAAGATGCTGTATTGGATACATAAGAACAACCAAAGCATGTCCAAGCAAATTAGTTTTTTTTCATATATGTACGCACAGTAAACCATGTACAAAAAAACTGAGTGAAGAACAACAAATGAATGAACAAAAGAGCATTTCAAGGAGAGTACCACATATTGAAGTGCTGTTTTTACAAAATATCGCCAGAACTTCAGTTTCACCTTATTTCTTCTAGGTTCCTCTGCCTGATCTTCAGAGATCACATCATGAAAAAACAATTCATTACTACGCTGGTGCTTCTCTAGACATTAAGTACAATTTACTTTAAATTCAGCTCATTCTTCTTAATATATCTTCTTCACTTAGTTTCCCACTTGCAGTTGGTGTGTATTTATCTGGTTGCATAAAAAAATCTTTTTTATAGTGCAGTGACAATGGTAAGAGTATTTTTTTAAGGTGTCTTCATTTATGGATGAAAACATGTGGATCTGGAATTCTTAGAGACAAACCTGAAAACATGTACATATAATTTTGGTAACTGCTTAGGGACTACACTTGCTGAAACTATTCTCCCACCACCTCTTCCACAATTTATTCTGATCCAGGCTACCAGAGACAGCTGACCTACAAACGGCAGGATGGATCCTACAGTGCCTTCGGAGAAAGGGATTCCTCTGGCAGCATGTGGTAAGTCGCTGGAGGTGTAGCTGTTGAAGTTTACACAACTCATACCATCCAAGCTACGCTAAGTTGTAGCCACATTCTTCAGCTTTAAGTAGGACATAGACTAGAGGAATGAAGTTTTTATCAAAATCTCAGCACACAGCTCAAATTAGTCCATTCCTATTGGTATGGTTAATTCACTGGTGCATTTTATGTACAGTTTACCCTCCCTGGGGGCAGGTAGGCAGACAGAAACAACTTCACTTTTACCAAACTAAAATCAGTTCTCTCAATGGGGAGCTCCAGTGCTTGTATTTGGAGACCCTTACCTCTGGTTGATTTATGAGCTGAGGTGGGTATTATGATTTTTAATAGAGCTAGCACTGTGAAACAGCAGGCTACATAAACGACAGAGAATCATAAACAAACTGCTTAATTGGATCCCTGAGGTAGGGAAAGTTGTCAAGATTTATTTGCAGTTAATCTGGATTGGTATCCGTGCCACTTAGTGGACCCATGCTGCTTTGGCCCCACCGACAAGCTGTTAATGCCACTATTGGAGACAGTCTTATTAGTTGTCTGGAGCCATTTCACCAAATGGCTTCACCTTTTTATTTATTGACGTGGCCTAGAAAATAGAAATGGTGCGTACCTCTTAATGACTCACTACCTGGGTGTAATTGGTAACACTAAACCACCATGGAAAGCTTGAACTCTTCCCTTGATGATTGCGAGAGGATATGAGGATGTAACAAGCAGCGGTTGGGAGTTTTCCTTGGCGCCCAGGGCAACAAGTGTGGTTTGTGGGCACAACACAGATGGTGAACCTTCAGTAAACCTGCATCAGACACTTTATGAATCCATCAGCAACACGCTCGCATCCAAAACAAGCCCAGCTTTTGTTTTAGTTCCAGAGTTCACGAGTAGAGCAGTGTTTTTACTGCCTCCTTAAAAGCAGCTGTAATGCAGTGTTAATGTGCCTCAGTGTGTAAAAATGTATCTGAGTGGAAATTGAAAGCTTCTAATGAAAAGATTGAACATAATGACAGGAGCTGGCAGGGATGTTTTGGTGTGCAGAGCTAGTCATCCCTCATGCCAAGGCTGTAAACAGCATGCAGAGTGGGCTAAAAGTTCACTGACCTGAAGTGATTCAGAAGCAACAGGACAATGACAAAGAATTATTTAGTACACTATATAACTGGTGTGTACACCTCTGTGCAAAATCACTTAAATGTCAAAATGACCTCAGCTGACAAAGTAAAAAAAAACTATAACTGTATTGAAACTGCAGGCCCCAAAGTAGGAACTAAATTCAACAAAAGAGAAAAGTGTTGTGATCACTAACACACAAGTATGAAAATATGTAATAGATGCAACAAAATTGAGTACACCTGTGATTTCCAGTTGGCCCAACTGCATGAACGTGATTATGAAATCACTTGTAAATGCTACGCATTTGGTCCTATGAGCTGCATCTGTCTGTATGTCTACATCATGGCTCCACATGGACAAAGTGAGTGAGTCGTAGTGCCACTAATCAGAACTGCAGCGGTCGTCCTTCTAAAAGGATGCCATGCACACTGCAGTGGTTTTACAGTCTACCTCTGAAAAAGAGATGGGCAAGTGCTTTATACTTGGCACAGTGGTTGTCAGTTTGGATTTTTTTAGTTTTTGTGAAAGCTTAGACAGTGTGAAGGACATTCAAGAAACAAACCCTTGCTGGCTCTTTGGCACTAAACCGCAAGATGAAACTTTGGTAAAAATGCATGAAAAGAAGCTAAATGAATACTGGGAGCACATTCTTTGGTCAAATGAGACCAAAATAAATTCTTCGGCTCAGATGGGGGGCAGCATGTTGACAAGAATCTGGTCAGGTGTGCTGCAGTGCATGCGTAGTCATGACAGTGAAGAGCAGAAGTGGGAGTGGGATGATACGGGGCTACCACAGTGCATAAGTACTGAGAAAAAAAAATAAAGATTTGAATCTCAGCAATATGTCAAAATAGCTAAACAACATCATTCAGACTTAATTTCTCCACAACACCTGAGTGCAACAGAGTGACGACCTCGCAGGCATAGTTAAAAAAGCAATTTTTATAATAGAGGAAGCCCTCAAAACGCCATATCTTTTCCATTCTACCTCAGAAAGAAAAGCAAGGCTGAACTGAAAAATTGCTTTTACCAAACTTGTCAAAAGTGCTCTCCTTCCTTATATAATTATCTCTAAGAACGGGGCAGTGGTTTCTTCATTTTCTCAGACAGTCCTTGGCTCTACATGTTGAGGCTGGCATGGCATTTAGTGTCTGCCCAGAGACTGATCTGACAGCGTTAGCAGGGTTAGAGGGCTGAATACCACAGATGGAAAGAACTGATATCTGCTGCTGTATTAACCTAATATCTATTTCCACTCCTGTGCCAAACGTGCAAGCTCGTGCTGCTTCTTCTTTTTCTGTTGCTTGGCTGCCACTGTAGAGGTGTTTAGGTTTAGAAATGAAGCCATGTAGGGTCTCCATGTTCATTTAATACTATATGCTGAATCACTCCGATGGGTTTGACCGTAAAAAACAACTCTTTAAAAGGAGTGGGGAACACTTTCTCCACGTCCAACTCATAACATTCCTATTAAAGCTTATCAACCGCAGCTTTATCAAGGAGCACACCCATGTATTGTCTTTAAGAAAAAAAACCCTTCAGATCTACTCTTTGAAGTGTGGAGCTGGATAAGAGGAGCTCAGAGACGGGATTTGGAAGTGGGAAGCTAGAAAACAGCAGAAAGAGCAAGATACGGAAAGAATCCTGACCCAAGTCAGGGGCTGAGTAGTGGAAGTGAGCTTGTCTAGTGCTTCCTTCCTTCCCTAAACGAAATCATATTTACACTTTCCAGTACCTTACCCAGAGGTCCTACATTTAAAGCCAGTGACACAATATTACTTAACATTATAAAAATTCCAGCAGGCTTGTGGCTTCATCCCTAGTTTTGTCTCCAGGGAGGAATAATCCAGGTTCCAGCCAGGGAAGATTTAATGTTTTGCTTTATGAGAACGTGGTTCTTTATTTTTTTCCTCTCCATCCCCCCCTCCTGGTGCTCCTTTCCTGGATGGTGACCTCACTTACGAGCTGTGTTGAGAACCAGAGTGTGACCTGTTTGTTTATTCCTTCATTTCCATCTTGTGTTTCTTCCTACTTCACGGTAAACAACTTACCTCATCCTGTAAGTCACTTGTGGCCAGGGGTGCGGTAATGGAACGTCTTGCTGTCGCTGAGCAGTTGTTGGTCCAAACACTGCGGCTTTCGATCACTACCGGGAGGTCTTTTGTTTATGGATGAGTGTATGTTTATTAGCTCAGCCGTGTCCCCCAGGGCTGACCTTGGCCTTGCTCCGTTTGCTTCCCTGGTTCTTCTCCGCTGTGGCCCACTAAAACCATGGCTCATAAACTCTCAGTTGCACTCCCAGGCCTGCCGGATTCACAACCTTCGTCCCCGGGATCCGTGTTTGTATAAGTTGCGGAATTCTTTTGGGGGGAATCTTCGACTCGCAACCAGAAAGACACTTGATTGGCCCATGTGTGCGATTTCACATTCCCAAGAGCACAGCTGCCACATCCCGAAACGCTGATCAAACCCTGCCGCACCCATCTGCTCTCCCTCCTTGCTTCCTGGCTTTTTTTTCCATTTCATCAGATCCATCTATACATACCAGTGGACAAAAACATCCCACCATCTATGTTCCCCTCTGTGCTGACAGATTGAAAGAGTGTGACTTGCTGAAAAACTTCTCACTCTACTGAAATCATGATTACAGTCTTGTGAAGTGTGATAAGTATTTTCAGGGATTCGCCAGCACATGTTGTGAAGGATATCTCCATTTTTCTTCTTCCCTCGCCCCTCCACCTCCATCTCTCCTTCCTCCAGGTTGACAGCGTTTGTGCTCAAGTCTTTCGCTCAGTCTCGGGGTTTCATCTTCATTGACCCTGAGGAGCTTCGCGCAGCCAAGTCTTGGCTAATCAAACATCAGCGAGATGACGGATCCTTCCCCGCTATGGGACGCATCCTCAACAAAGACCTGCAGGTAGGCCTCTGTTTGGATGGATGTGGGGTGAGGCTGAGGTTAAACTAGTTCAATTATCTGCACCTTCAAAGCTGGAAAATTTATTTAGTGCCTGGTTATGAAAGAAGCAATTTAGATGGAGATTTCCTGAGATAATTACTTCTTGATATAATGGAGTTTCCAGCGTTCTTGGATAAATCAGTGCCAAGGAGTTTAACAACATGCACAATGGGGAGAAATAAGGGCTAAGGTGTTGAAAAAAATGTGAAATGAAGTGAAACCTATTGTCTTTTTTTTGTCCACAGGGAGGGATCCATGGGAAGATTTCACTTACAGCTTACGTGGTAGCGGCTCTGTTGGAAACAGGGATAACCACAGAGGTAAGCAGTCCGGTCTCTGCTGAGAGCTGATTTTTCGGTGGACCAAGTTAAGAAGTGTGTTGTAAAATCAGATTTGTGATTTCACTGGACTCCAAAAAGCATGTTTTTTTAAATCAGGACCTAGTGCGCTACCTGTCCCACTTACGCCTCTCGGTCCTGCAGACCTTCCTGCCAGCTTGGTCGTGTGCGGACGTATCGCTGCATTCCAGATATTTGTGAAGATGGATGCGCTGGCAGTCGGCCTACTCAAATTTGTTATGCCTCGGTGCTGTTAATGTAATGTCTAATCACGTTTGGACTACTTCAAAAGACTCAGGCTGACGTGCACAGACAGTTCAGTCCCATGAAAGACACCTCTGTTGCTGACTTTATCAGCTTTTTCCTCTTGTCACTCTATTCTCCTCTTATTTTTGTCTTTCTTTTTATTTACTCGCTCACTAATAGCCGCGCTTGATAGATAATAAACATTATAAAAGTGTGCAAAAGAGTCCGTCTGAAAGATAAAAGCCTCTAAACCTCTGATTGTTTTTGCTCTCCGGTCGTCCAAATAGTTGATTCTTTATTTAGCATTTCCTCTCTCTGGCTGCTCTCCATCCATCTGTCTCTCCCCCTCCCACTCTTTTCCTCTGCTATCTATCCCAAAGGGTTTCTTTCTGAGAATCATGTCCTCTTACAACTGATAAAAACTGAAAAGGTATCCTTCACTTCAAAGCGGAGCCTCCAACCCCCTTCCAATTTCACTTAATTAAAAGATGACTGTTGCAATTACAGTGAGTGGCTCTGGAGGCCTATCATCTCATGGATGAGAGGGAAGGTCACATCTGCATGAGATGAAAGTCAGCTCTCAACTTTTTTAATGGCCAAAATGAATGTTTATTCAATAACTGCATCTGCACAGAGGAGACGGTTTGGACAGGGCAGCCTCTAAACAGCTCGACACTGAAGAAAATGATGGTGGTTGTGATGATTGTGCGAGCGACAAGTAAACCAGAGGTTGGATCATATAAAAGACATACATAATAATCCCAGTGGGGAAATTATGTTGCTGCTGCAGAGAATACACAATATGATAACATCAGTGCATCCAAATACCCTTTAGGACATAAAACTTCAAAATTTTAGCTGACCGATTGAGACACAATTCCTTTGATAATATCTCCCTATTACAACAATCCGGAAATGTTGGATTTTACTCAGATGATAGAAATTCCCACTCCTGATCACTCCCACTCCCATATGTTCTTCTGCGTTTTGTCTGTCCTGTCTGATCCAGGAAGAGAAGGTGGCGGTGGCCAAAGCCAAGGATTTCCTGGAGAGCAACACGTACTCGGCAGATGATCCGTACACGACCGCCCTATCAGCGTACGCCTTGGCTCTGCTGCGAAGCCCGTACGCCCCGCTGGCCCTGCGCCGCCTCAACCACATGGCCATCACGCAAGGTATGACTGTGAGCAACACAGCTCACTGGAGGTTCATTTATTCCAAGCTTAGCAACCTGCACAAAAGATGTACCAACAACACAGCATTTTTTTGCAGCAGCAGCACAAACTTCTTTCTTTGCATCAAATGTTGGCAGCAACATGAAAGTGTTACAGATTTGCATTTCCAGTTTCCTGATATAAGGCTGGTTTCAAAAGCACAAACTACCAATCCGAGTGATTTTTGAAAGCAACAGCTGTGGTACTCAACAGTCCACTCCTCCCTTTCCCCTCTGGTTCTTATCTCACTGTTGGTTTCCTTCGGCCATTTCCTTCTCTTCCTCTTCACTAAAACTTGCTGCCAGTTGAGAAGAAAACAGAAATGTTCCTACTTGATTAGAATATTTCGAATGAAGGCATTGGTACGGTGATTCCCCTCCGCTGCCACCTGTCTTCATCTCACCTTGTTTGTCTCAAAGATGGACTCACCCACTGGAGTCTGACTGGCAGCACTATGACCGATGAAGACACTTTCATGGGCTTCAGCGATGGCCTCTCTCAGTCAGGTACACTGCACATCTACAACATTCAATCTCTCCTACATATTTAGTAAATGCTGTGCACAAGTTATAACCAAGTTCTCTTGAATATTGCTGTTTGATACTCATTTTCAATTCTTAAATAAATCTAAATAAACGATGCGTAACGGCTTCCCGTTTGTTCCCAGTGGTGTCGGCAGAGGTGGAGATGACAGCCTACGGTCTTCTGACCTACACCCTGCTGGGAGATGTAGCTTCTGCCCTGCCTGTGGTCAAATGGCTCTCCCAGCAGAGGAATGCCCTGGGCGGCTTCTCCTCCACACAGGTAGCCCAGATTCAGACAAGTCGAGGAGGATTTTCAGATGGCAGTTTGTTGCCAAAATGTTGTCACAGATGACAAACTTCTGCTACCACATATAAAGTGTCTTAAGTTTAAAGATCTTAAATCCTTGTTCCAGGATACATGTGTGGCCCTCCACGCTCTGTCAGAATACGCCATCCTGTCCTACGTCGGAGGGGTGAATCTCACCATCTCACTGGCCTCCACCAACCTCGACTTCCAGGAAACCTTTGAACTCAACAGGGACAACAAGAAACTCCTCCAGAGCGCCAAGGTAATGTGGAAACAGTGAATAGTAGTGTTTTTATGGCGAGGCTCCTCGGTCTTTTCGCATGCAGATCAGGAGAGGATAATCAATTTGCCGCGCTGCTGCTTTTAGGTCGTTTGTGCAGGCTGACAGCACTTTATCAAAATTAATTGTCAATTCAACTAATCATTACCAGCACTTCAGGAGGGGAAATTTCACTAAAGAGAAACCCTTGCACTTTAACGCAATATAGAAACTTTTCCCTTCTTGGTTTTTGGTGATTGATGAGCAGCTAGCCTTTGCCATTAAACATTAATCTGTGTGTTTCCGTGTTGGGCTGCTCGGTAGCCAGAACCTTTAACACTCTGCCAAACCAAACCAGGCTTAGCTGGACTGGATTTCCCAAAAGCACCTTGTGGGTCTGCTGATTTAATAACTGTGTTTTACTGCCCCGTTTGCCCGCACATTACAACCTTGGGCATGAACCGAATGGCCGGGGCAGCGTGGCGTCAGGTCAGCTGGTGTGTTTGAAAGAGGGCTTCGTCAGCCATCCGGAGTGGTTCAGGTGAGAGTGCAGGAGGTTCTCTCTGCCGGCCATGTCCCTCCGCTATGATTAGTGGTGTCAGCTTAATTGGGGGCAATTAAGGCCTGCTGGTTAGTAGCCAGGGAAGCACCAGTGGCATTGCAGCAGCCTACAGCATTCATTCACTTGATAAATGACTCGTTCACCTCTCCCTGCCCCCTCTGACTCTCTTTGTCTCCCTCCTTTCTTCTGTCTCTCAGATCCCCAGTATCCCCACAGGCCTTTTTGTCAGCGCTAAAGGAGAAGGCTGCTGTCTCATGCAGGTATTGCACACCAATACACATTTTCAGTCTTGAAAACTGCCCCGAAATTGAACTGTAATGCTGTGCTTACTTCAGCAACAATCTGCCAGCAGAGGGAAGCCGGTTCCACTTTGAAATTCTGGAGGAATCTGGTGGAAATTTAGCCAGTTGTGTTGATTCTTCTTGACTCTCTCCCCCCACCTTGTCACACACAAACCCTTTATAAACAGTTATTTCTGTGCTTTGTAGATGAAATTCTGTCCTCTCTTCTTGTCACTCGGGTTTAAATATTTGCCTGCTTTGAAGCCAAACAAAGTATAAATGAAAAAGCAATCAAAGATGTTTACAGTCCCATTTTCAGAAACCTAAATGTGAAATCTTGATGTGAGTGAGGCAGAGCTAGCCAGGATGTTGTGGTTGGTTTTGTGGAGTCTGAAATCTCTTCCAGCTCTCTTTCCTTTTAGGTTTCTCACACACAAACACACATTTTCTTCCTTCACACCTCTCTCCCCTCTCTACTTTCCCTCCATCCACACTTCACCATGCGTCAACACACCTCTCTGACAGCCCCTCGGGCCAGCAGCACCTGGGCTCTAATGAAATACAAGAGCGGAGCAATCAAAGAGTCTTGCCTGTGTATGTGTTTGCAGACGTACTGTATGCAGAGAGTTTATGTCCTCTGCCTCAGGATTATCATTTCACAGTGTTGCAATAGTCTCGAATCACAGTGGATGATTTATCCACAATGTGTACCGTCTGGGAATAATAATCTTTACTGAATTTAAAAAAGAGCGTCAGAACAGAGAGTTGTCCCCAGGCTGAAATAGTAGTCTGCTGGTGTCCAGAGAATATGATTTGTGGTTTATACTTGAAAGTGCTGCCGAAGTCTTGTTTTCCCCCTGACTTTTTTAATGCCGCAGGTCATAAATATTTTAACTCTTAGTAGTTTGTTGCTCTTCGTTGATGCTCCAACCCGTGTCATTTATATAACTGTCAGAAAGTTTTTTAATTAAGTTTGTTTCTCCATAATTTTTTTCCCCAAACAATAGTTACCTCAAACACAAACCAGATATCTGGGGAAAATTATGAAGCTCTGCAGTGAAAGCACATTATGACCATTTGCTCATATGAAAAAGTAAAGCTACAAACTAAATAAGATGAATTATTGGGGAGATCTCAAGATTTAATAAAGATCTAATATCCTAATCACAGCAGGACATATAAAGTTAATCGTAGTAGCTCTGTGAAGAAGTCCTATACTGAGGCACAGCAGTGTTTTGTGCTAAGTGCTATCATCAACATCAACTCAGCTGGAAAAGGAAGTCAATGCGACAAAACAAAAACATTGCAGTTCCTCAGATGGCCACTTGAGGCTGACTCCAAAAGCGAGTCAATCCCTATTGACCAGCATGTTAAAATGCTCAACTTTAAAGCCAAAATAACTGTGTTTACAGCCTGGTACAAAATACTTGTTGGTTTCTAAAACTAATTTCTGCATTCAGAATGACAATACAGGGATGAATTTTTATGTAACACACCCATTTGTGCTATATTAAGGCTTAAAGTTATGCACGTTTAGTGACTGGTAGAAGCTGTCACAGGAAGTCCATGGCCTGCCTCAGCTCCTTTCACACCCACCTCTTTGCTTATCTTTGGCTTAGCTGGGAGTGAGGAGGAGTCAGACATTTCTAAGTTGCTGTCAGCCGGAGCCACCAGACTGAGCTTCGTCCGTCTACATCATGTATCATCAGCATGCGGGCATTTGCCAGTTACCGCAAGACACAAGATATAGCTGATGATGTTTAGGAATCTCGCCAGTTTTTCAGATATTTAGACATAAAACAATGTAATGAAAAGCACCAGCTAAGGATGAGGATGCCTCTTGTGTGCGTTCCTTTGGTGGTTTTTCTGGGCACTTTCAGCCGTAAAGAGACCTCAGGGTAGATCCAGAACTCGCTGGAGGGATTACATCTCTCATCTGGCCTGAGAACGCTTCAGGATCTCCTACAAGGAGCTGGAAAATGTTCCTGAGTAAAGGGACATCTGGAATGACCCAAAACTGCATAAGTGAAAGATAATGGATGAATGGACCAATGTAATGGATAAGGAAAAGAAATAAACACATGACAGCACTGGATTAAAAATTGAGGATTTACCAGAAATATTAGAATTCATCCTGAGGTGGACTTCAAAGTTAACGTCAGATTTTATGACAATCCATTCAATAGTTGTTTTGACATTTAAACCATCACTGTGAACCTCATGCTGGCACTAGAGGAAAAGTCAGGGAATCACCATCATTTTCTGGGGACAAGAAATGTCTGAATTTTCCATGAAATAGTTACTGCAAAATTAGGAAATAGTGCACCAAAAGAGCAACTGTGCCATCCCTAGAGGCACTTCACAATACAGGGATTCCAAACCACAAAGCAATCAAGACGACGAATGGAAACATCAGCTCAAATCATGGTTCTGAACACGATTACAACAACCTAGTCATTTTTTTTGTTTATTCACATCGTCTGTTAGTCTATTTAAAGTACAATTTTCATGGATATTACTTCTACTTCTCTCTATGCAGATTGATGTGTCCTATAATGTACCGGATCCAGTGGCCAAACCAGCCTTCCAGCTCAAGGTGGATCTGAAAGAGCCTTTCCAGGAGCGACACCTGCAGCCTCCATCCTCTTCCTCCCATCATTCTACCTCACGATCTCGCAGCCGAGCCGACAATCGCTCTGAGCTCAACCGGAAGCGGCGGGCGCCCATCGACGACGACGACCCAGCAGCTCACCAGGACAAGATGGACTTCCACATCTCCTTAGAAGTCTGCGCCAGGTAGGAGTCGACCACTCGCTTAAACGTAGATCTGCTTCGAACAAAACCCCACATTAATCCTGGCTCCAACTCGTTGTGCAGGTGGCTCCATTCAGGCTCATCCAACATGGCCGTCATAGAAGTTCCCATGATTTCCGGTTTCCGAGCAGATGTTGAAAGTCTAGAGAGGGTATGTAAGCACACCAACGCACATGCAGACACTTTAAACGTTCAGATAATCATTGCTTGTTGTTGTTGGTCACAGTGACTGATGCATGCATTCAGGTAAGTCAGGTAGAAAGAGAGACAGTTGCGTCCACATCTGGAGACCATTTTACGAAAAGCTGTATGTCAAGAAAGTTACCAGATGCCTCCTGTTTCCTTTGCAAACACCACGCTTACATACACACACCCACACAGGATGCATCTCTTAACATACTCGCATAAACACACAACACAGTCTGGATGGATATTATTGTTGTGTTACAGTAGAAAGTGTTTTCACGTAAATATTTGTCAGAGCTGGAAGCAGTCAAGTGTTTTCCTGACATTCTCTCCATTGTTGGACAGAACAGCTCCTGTAAATGAGGACAGGCCCTTTAAAACCTGCATGTTTTGCACGTGTGCAGTGTGAAAACATATCATGTTTCTGTCAGCATACGTGTCCCGGTCATGGGAGTAGTCATTAAAGGCCGTTATGTAGTGCATTCTCAGGTATGATGAGAGAACAAACAGCCAGCTCAGGTCATGTGGAGTTACAGTGTTTTAGGGTCAGAGGTCATCAGGCCTCTCTGGGCCTGCAAGACCAAACACACACCTCACTGGAAAAGTTGTATAATTTACAAATAACAGAGTGAAGAGACAGACGCACTTAAACACGTAGAAGAGTTGACTGAAGGAGTAGCAGACGCTGGCTGGATGGCTGAATTTAGAAATGTTTATACTGATGGAGGGTGAGAGAAAGTGGAGGTAAATAAGTGCTGGATCCAGGTCAGCTCCCCAGCCACCCATCAGGAGCTTGTCCCTCATTACTAGACGGTTATAGGGCCTCAGTCTGCAGCCTTCCACCTCCAAAAGAGCCACCTCCCTGGCTACCTGGAGAGACGGCAAACACACTCACACACACATCCACATACACTGCTGCGAGTCCATCAGTCGAGGCTGACCTGAGCTGTAGCGGCTAACAAGCTCAGTTTACACCCCTGCTGGCCTCCCTTGGAGTTTTACTGCTGCCAGCCCGACTGCCACTTACATTCCTCAATTTATGGTGGCAAGCTTGGCTTCCACAGTCATGTCTAGTTGCTTTCATGGATGCTGTAGTCATGAATGATTAGTCCAGTGACTGACTGGAAGCTCCCAGCAGCCGCGGCCTCTTATCACCCAATATAATGAGCTTTGTTTAACAACCCAGAGCTATGGGAGTTCACTGGCAATTTTTAGTTGCTGTATAGACAAACAATGCTTTTGTAAACAGAGACCAATTGTACAGAGCGTGTGTGTGTGTGTGTGTGTGTGCGTGTGTGTGTGTGTGTGTGTGTGAGGAGTGTGTGTGTTCGCTCGTGTCTCGGTGGCGCCAGCTCAGGCTGAGCACCTCATAAACCCCTGCTGTCCAAGGGCTGCCACCTTTGACAGAATGAAAAATCTCCCTGTGGGGGGAATTAACTGCACTCAGTCCCAGTAAACAGCGTCCCCATTCCTCATTCATGCTCTCATATTTATGAGACACGGTCGTGATCATTTGGGCATAAGGGTCACCAAATTCCAGAAACTCACAAAGTATGAAGCGCTGTTCAGTTCGACTCTAGACGAAAGCTGCGCTCTCTTGTTGATTTCAGCGAATAAAAGGCGAGCTGAGCCAGTGGTCGGTAATTTGGACATTTTCCACGCTGGCCATCGTTTCACGGTCAAGTGCATATGGTTTGCATTTCAGTTGTTGACCATGGAGCACATTGAAATGCAGACCATGTGGGCTCTGACAGATAGGTGGTGAACAAGATAAATCCTTTAAGTACGTTTCAGTCTTGATCTACACTGGTAGAAAAGTGGAAAACGAGTGAAAGGATTAATGTGCTGAAGTCCACGATGTTCAAATTACTTGTAGGAGCTTTATGATGTGAACACAGAGTTTTCTTTACACGTGTAATTCTTTCAGAAAAGGGAACCCTGGTTGGCATGAGGTGGAGCTGTCCAGTCCGCTGTGGTGCTGATTACTGTTAACGTCAATGTTAATGACTTTGATGTGTGTTCATTTAGAATTACTGGACTCAGATGTACAGTACAACTGGCTTGGCTATATACATTTTCATCAGCATTAGCTGTAGTATCTACTTCATCTCGATAAGTTTAATGCATGAGGGAGCGATATCTATAAATTCCTTCTTGATTTTTTTGTAAATAAAATGATTATACATTGTTTAACGTTTACCGTTTTAAATGAAGATTTTGGGATGTTACAAACAAGCTTGTTTTCAGTTCAAAACATTGGGATGAATCGCAAAATTATTTATGAAAAGAGTTTCCATCATACACCGATTTAACCCTTAAAGCCTGATTTGCTTGAGTTCAGTTGTATTTTACTCTTTTCTACAAAGTGAGCATGAGTTTCTTGTCTTTCTGTCTTTTTGAACAGCTGCTGATGGACAAGAGAGTTGGTCTGAAGAGATACGAGCTGAGCGGAAGAAAAGTGTTGTTCTACTTTGATGAGGTGAGTTCAATCCAAATTCTTCAATTTGACTTTTTGCACAGAATGAAACATCCTGTTGTGATGGTAGCTGAGGTGTTTGCACTACCGTTCAGGAGAGTTTTCTGTGTATAAATGTATGTAAGTGTTCATGTTTGCATTTTCGCTTCGTAACTTCTTCTGTTTGTCCCCTTTTTCTTAGATTCCCAGCCAGTGCATGACATGTGTGGCCTTCCAAGCTGTCAGAGAATACATTGTGGGCAAGACAGCGCCTGTTCCGGTTAAGATCTATGACTACTACGAACCAGGTGTGCCTCTGATGAATATTTTAAGTACCGCTCTTTAAAGAGTTAAAGACCAGGAAAAAGCACCTAACTTTCCACGATTTATGAAGCGCCTTCGTTTTTTTTTCTGTTGTTGTTGTTCTGTGTGTGTGGAAATTGAAATTTTTCAAGTTTACTACCTAAATATGACGAGCGTCATCATTGTTTTGTGTGTGTGGATGTGTGAATGTGCTGGTGTGGGTCTGTGCTCGTCACGCAGCTTTTGAGGCCACCTGGTTCTACAACGTTAGCGAGAGCAGTCCGCTGGCACGGGAGCTGTGTGATGGACCGACCTGCAACGAGGTGGAGAGTTCCACCAACCAGTGGATCGGTGAGAGACGCACGCTACGCCCTTTTGCAGGCATCTCGCTTTCATCGGCGCGCTACAAAGAGCATTTTTTTTCTGCAGGTTTTGTGCAGGCGAACCAGTGCAACAACGTGTTCGGGTGTCTGGAGGAGGAGCAGTTCGAGCGCTGCACGTGTTACAGGGACTGCGGTTACGACGGGGAGCCGGTTTGTGGGTCAGACGGGCAGCTCTACCAGAACCAGTGTCAGATGGAGGTGTTCGCCTGCAGGAACGGGACTCGCATCAAGCAGGTTCCGCTGTCACAGTGTCCACAGAGTAAGAGTTCAGTCACCTCACATCACCTGGCATCTCACTTGTTAGGAAATTATGAAGATTTTATATAATAGGAACCACAAAAAATTCTGCACAAATCAATAATTTCTCTCACAGATTAATTTTCAATTGTTCATGTTTGTATTGTTGCTCCAGTATTTGATTTTTGAACAAAAACATCGACAACGACTCAATAGTTTAATTTTACATTTCTGTGTTTTTTTGTATGCGGTTGGACTGTACCATTAGTGCCCAGGGGAGTCCATAGCCAGCCACAGACGCAGTAACACAACCCATCTTGTTTTAAAGAACACATCTGACCACACAATAACTTTACAGATTACAAACAACCTATTGTCTACAACATTGTTATTACTCCGCTAATAGAATGTGGCGGAGTTATGTGACGATCTGCGTTGGTTTGTCTGTCTGTCTGTTTGAAACATTACTCAAAAACAGACCCACGGATTTGGATGAAATTTTCAAGGAAGGTCAGAAATGACACAAGTGATTAGATTTTGGCAGTGATGCAGCTTATAGTCTGGATCCATGGATTAGTAAAGATTCTATCATTGCCAGATAGCAGCACGGCGTCACTGTAACCATGACAACAAGTGAACACTACGTCAGCTGCCTGCTGACGATCACATGATTGCGATCCTGCTATCAATCGACCGCAGCGGACCGTGAATTTTTTAAAGATTTCATCTGTGGGAAATGATGCGACTGAGCAGCCTTGGGAGAGTACTGCGCTCTCTGAGTGCTCTTCTTGTTTTACTCTTGTTTCTGCTTTTATTCAGTTTGTTTATAAATTCATTGACCTACAAGGTATATTTGTATCAAAACATGTGGTACATACTTCCCACACATGCACACACTTTCTGGGTCAGTTGTGGGTAAGAGGATCACAACAACAACACTGTCTAGAAATACTGTCCACATACAGATTCAAATCCTCCCAGATAAAAACTAAATGAATGCATGGTCCGATGCACTAGACTGTATGATGCACAACTGTGCCACCAGCTGTGTGGCTGGCTGAAGACTCCCTCCTCCCCTGCAATACTAATGGTACAGTCCACCGACAAGAGCAAAACAGAGAAATGTAAAAACAATTTTTTGTTTTGGTGCAAAAATGCTAAGCAGCCCCAAACATGATCAATTAAAGCTAAACTCACATTTGTGAAGTTTAAAATTTGATTGTACAAACTGAGCAAAAAACTACAAGACGTTACACGAACCTTCTTCACAACCATCTTTATAATTCTGTCAAACTGCTGCTCACACATTACGATTGTTATATCACAGACTATCTGAGAATTGTATAGTTATTCAGGTGGATCAGGTGTTGCCTGCTGACTTTTATTCCATCGGCTGGAAAAACAGTTGACGAATCAGAGTAAGAGTAGAATGATCATGTTTATTATTCCGTAAATATTTAACTCTTCAGTGACGCATCGAAAAGATTGATTTCAAGTTGTTTTACATCGATGTACAATACAAAAAATGTGAAAAGTCTGCCGCTAAATAGAAGATGGATGCAAAACTCACTGCTGTTTATTTGGGCAAAAAAGAAAGAAAATTGGCTGATATGAGTCCAGTTATTAGGAGAATAAATTAACTCAGCGATAACACCTTGACTTGGATGAAAATTAGTGCTTGGATATCTGCATTTCTGTCAACTTTGAAATAGATGCAGTGTCAGAAATGTGGAAATTCAACCTAATATCTGTCTGCGCTGATGTGAGCTTTAGGAAACAGCTGTTCAGGTGTTGAGCTGATTACTGGATGAGTTTTCTGGGGAGAGCTGCCCATCGCACCCCCTCCATCCTCTCTCACTCTCTGCTGTATTACAGGGCTCTCTCCAAATGACAGAGTGCTTTTGTCCAGCCTTTGAAATCCTTGTCACATTCCTTTCCGACGCACAGCCCAACAACAAAGGAGCCTTCATGTTGCAGGAGCCGATTGGGGAAAAGGCATAGACAAAACTTTGGTGGGAAAAGACCTCGGTTTGTGCCAAGTGGTTCATGCTGTAGACTATCAAAAGGGTTGTATTTTTGTTTCGAGCCCTCTGACCTTGTTTGTTTGTGTTTGGTTGCGTAGGGGTTGAGATGCGGGCCACCATTTCCCCATTTTGAAAAGGGAAAAAGATACGATTTGTTTCCAGACATGGCTTCCTGCCCGCGGTTTGGCCGCTGCTATTTTTGGAATTGATAGATTTCGATGCGGGCCTCCGTTGAGACCGAGTGTACATCGTTTTGCCAAGAAGTGTTGCTCAGTGGGCTGGATAATGCTTCTGGGCAGTATTTAGATTATGCAACTCCGAAATGCTGTTGGATTCATTACTAGCTGCTTTTAAATGCTGAGGCAGCCACATAAATGTGAATAATCTGTGTTTGTATTTGCAGTGGAGACCACAGAGGACAGGCAGCCAATAGTGAGCCAGGAAACTGAGCAGCCCTCAGTGCCTGTACACACAGGTAACCTCACCTACCACACCTTTTCCCACTCATACTGTACATTACTCAACAGATTCCTTGCACATTTCCCTTCATCTACCTGCCAGGCAGGACTAACCTATACATTTTGTTCTTCTTACTTCTTCTTTTAACTTTTGTCTTGAATGTGCACATATTATAAGCTCTATATTCTCTTATCTTGATACCTTATCTGCTCCTGTATCCATTAAATGTAAATGTAGAGTCAAGATTTAATATACACATTGCTGCCTGATTTTGTGTAAACACGTATAAATGGATAGTATGTCATTTTACGTATAAAATGCACTTTTCTTTGTATTTTTGTGGCGGCAAAGAGATGAAAAGCTGGTGATGGGAGGTGTGGAGGGGGTGTACAGAGGAGAAAGAGGGACGAGTGGGAGACAAGATGAAAGAAGAAAGAGAAAATAGAGCCGGGTTGAAAAGTGGGAAGGGATGAGAAGAAGAAGAACGTAGATCCGTAGGTGGGGTGTGTGTGTGTGCAGAGCGCATTCCCCTGCCACCACATCACGTCTGCAATCGGCGTGATAAATAGGTGGATGGGTTTCACACAACAGGCTTGATTGTCGCTCTGCCGTGCAGCTCAGATCAGCTTCCAGAGAGGCGGCCAGGGAGAATTCCTGATGGGAGGTTTTAGCTGCGTGTGGAGGGAAGATGTAGCCGGGTTACATTTGGCAAAGAAAACATTAAAAAGGCACCGCAAAAGCTGCAAAAGTGTGCAAACTCTACATGTAATATGTGAGCTGTTGTGTGTGTGTGTTACATTAAAGTCAGCCTGTGTGAAGGTCTGGGTTGTGTACAGGTGTGTGTGTGTGTGTGTGATGTGGCACAGCCTGCACTGACTTGTTTCCTCCCGGTAGCTGCAGCTCACAAAGCTGCTCTCAGTCAAAGGTCTCCTTAGTACAAAAGCTAACGCTTCACACTCACCACAGGAATGCTGTTATGCACTTACACACACACACACACACCTACACACACACACACACACACACCTATCTATATATGCACGCATACACTTATTGCATGCTCACACAGGAAAATATGTACCCACACACACACCAACAATGTGATAACCCGAGGTGATTAGATTGATAAGTGCTGTAAAAACACTGTCATTGTAAACCATTAGAATATTGACGATGTGCCCGCTAAGTGCACCCAGAGTGTAATAGGTGAAGGTGAGTTGTGCCAAGGAACTGACAGTTTCCACTGGAGGAAGCTGAAGCTCTGGAATTAGCTTCTCTGTGCAGACTTGCCTGATTAGTGAACTCCTACCAGAGGACAACATACAGTAAAATGCACACACAGACTTGCAGGCTGCATGTGAGATGGATTTTAGATTTTATTTTTCTTTAGAGCTCACCCTGCTTTTGCATGCTTTTTCTTACTGCAATTTTTACATTTTTTCCAATTTATGAATCAAACATTTATACATTCTTTGCATGCGTGTGTTTAAATGTCAACATAAAGTCCAGGGTGTGCCTAAAAATATAAAGAAGCAAAATTGGATTCTTGGTGCCTTAAAGTCAAGTGAACTTTTAATGAAGATAGACAGTAAAAAAAAGGAGTGATTTTAAAGTAGCATGATATATGAGTGTAACATGTTAAGCAGGGTGGGACCCCTACTGTCTGTGATGAGGTACTGCAGCTCAAAAACCCCAGCAGGATATTAAAGGTGCCCTGTTGAGTTTTCATGGAAACAAACAAAAGTTATGCTGCATTTAATTCATTGTCTGTATCCTAACATACAATACATTTTCTGTCTTGTGAAACAACAGTTTTTTCACATCTGAAACCTGCATTGTTTACATTCATGTTCTGCTTCCTTCCCTTGTTGGTGCATTACTGTTTCTTGGCACATTACCACCACCTGTAGATCGCTAGATGCATACAAATCTCATTGCAGGAATGTGTATCAGGTCTCCCACATATGTAAAACGTTGCTCTGTGATGCTAGCTATGGTCAAAAACTCAACAGAGCAACTTTTAGTCTCCGACTCTTTAATCTTCAACTGCTAAATCAAGCATTTCTTCTTCATCTGTTGTTTTATTTGGTTTATTGTGTCTCTATTTGCAGGTGAAGAAGAGCAGGGCTCCATGGCCGAGGTGTCCTACTACTCCTACGAATACGACCCAGATTCGGACTCTTTCCTCGCCGATGCAGACGGAGGGGACCAGTTTGATGTTCCTCAAGGTGGAGGAGGTGTAGCGCATAAGGTGCTGCTACCAGTAGATACCCAGCTGCCCACACTGGACACAAAAAACACCCCTGAGCGATGGTACGAGCTGCTTCATTGATGTTTATGTTTGTGGCTGATACTGATACAGATTTTAGTGATCAAGGAGACCAATAGCTATTATAAATTTGCAGTAAAGTCTTGCTGTCTAAATTTAAAAGAGCATAGAACACAAATAACAAAAACTCCAATGCAAGACTTCATTGCAGTGCCTTTCTTTTTTAAAGAAAGGTTTACATAGATTTAAGAGGAACTTTTCTACATTTATTATTTGGTGTTGACACTATTGTTTGTGTTGTGTAACAACAGAGAGGAGGCTGCATCGGAGCAGAAGCAAAATAGTGAAATTTTAAAGTGTTTTGGTGCAAATCAGTTATAAATATCCTTAATAGTAGTATAAATAGTGAGAAAAATACTGAATATTGGATCCAATAATCAGACAGGTCAGTAATGAGTTGACTTTCAGTTTTCGTTAGATTTTTTTAGGCTTCTATTGGTCTCTCTAACTATATAAAAATCTGTTCTCCTTTGCAATAAATCAGTTCATTCCCTCTTAAAATGACATTGAAAAGCTAGACATCAGTGAGTTTAACACATCACCCCAAAAATATAACAAAACACTGATCAAAATGATGCATTTCAATTGAAAATATAGCAAATGCTAAAAAAAAAAATAGCGAATTGGTATATGCAGTGTTTTCAGTCACAGAAGTATGGCAGTCAACAAATGAGTAAATAAGCACAAAACTAATTAAACAAGAAAAGCACTCAGAGAGCGCAGTACTCCTAGAAGGCTGCTCAGTCATTGTATCATTTCCAATGGCCGAAACCTTGAAAAACTTTGTGACTGAAATCACAGCAACATAGAATGTGGCCATTTAATATAGATTCACCCACAAATACAATGACCATACGCTGAGCACAGGCGTGTTTACGCATGTGTACGTTATGTAGGGATACCGAATGGTGTGACCTGAATATGTAGGGAACTGATGGGACTCAGAAACACCCCCACACAATTCTATCAACTGTTCCTTGGATCATTTCAGATAAGTCCACAACAGTGGATTTGTAGTAGGATGGCAATCATGTGATGTCAGCAGGCATCTGACGTAGTGCTCACTTTCCATGCTGCTAGCTCGCAATGACACTGAAATCTTTAACAAATCCCTGGATCCAGACTATAAGCTGCATCACTGCCAAAATCTAGTGAGATGGTCTCTGTGACATTTTTAACCTTCCCTGAAAGTGTCATCCAAATCCGTTAATCCGTTTTTGAGTAATGTTGCTAACAGACAGACAGACAGACAAACGTATGCCGATCGTCACATAACTCCACTGCGTTCCTTGGCAGAGTAATTAAATAAGCTGATGTATAAATTGTTATATTGTCTATATTCTTCATGCAGATATCAGCATGAGCCATAGGAGACAAAAAAATAATAAGGTTTGCAAATAATGACTCAAAGTTAACTCACAAGCGTTAAATCACGTTCAGGTTACGTCCCAAAGCATGAGACATCAACAACGGGTCACATGATCAAGTCACGCATTGACTTTGAAAACAGTTTTGTAGAAATTTTAACCCGTGATTTTATAACCAAAGTGTTGCTTGTTTTCTTGTCGTCCACAGAAACGCTCCCAGTATGAAGCCATACCCTCCTCCAAAATTGTACATTATTTGTGAATATGCTAGTGAATGGAAAGAGAAGAAGAGAGACTTGGGACTTGCTCGGCCTGAAGGGAGAAGGTGGTGGGGTCTGGAGAGTGAGTGTGTGTGTGAGACTCTGTGTGTGTTTGTGTTTTTAGATTTGCTTCGAATGAAGCCGGTGTGGATGCCTTTCTGTATTTGCGTGTGTTTGGATGCGTGTGATTGCTATTAAGCTAGTATCCTCCAGGCTTTTATTTTTTATTCCTCTAGACTCCTAGTCACCAAATAGGCACCATAGCGTCTTTGTTATTCACTGTACTGGCTTTATAATCACTAGAATAAATAATCAAGTATTTATGTTTGTAATTACACCTGATGTTAAGCAGAATATTTTGTTATATTTTCTATCTGTGGTATTTATTTGTAGCTAGAGGTCATATCATTTCTATTTTTTAAGTCATCGCCCGCCCATACAGTTGACTTTTTTGCCCTCGTGGTTCTCTGAGATAGCCAAGGATTATGTTTTTTCTATCATAGCAAGCTTTAACCCAATTATTGAAATGTTTGATGAAATTCCTGTACTGGTATCCCGCTGGAACAAAAGAAGACATATGCAAACCATATGCTTTACAGAAACATAGGCTGAAATGTTGTTCATTTTAAGATTCTTTTGGCTTTTTGTCTTTATTCGACAGCACAGTAGAGGTTGACAGGAAACATAAGGAGGCAGAAGGGGACCGACGAACAAACCATGAACTTTACAGTTACAGAAAATCCTCCATTCGACTCAAACGTTTCTGAAACCATTCCACCCAGACACCCACGTCGTCTGCTCTCACCGTTACCTACCTTGAGATTTGATTGTACAGTTCATAAGCTATTTTGTTTTTTGTTAAATTTTTTTGATTCGTGAAGCAATCAAGCTAAAAATAAAGAATGAAGTTTTGAATTCCTGTAAATGTAACAAATTGGATTAACTGTAACCCCGATTCATATCAAATATTCTGATTTTTAAAGCGAATGAGAATAAAATTTATATACAATCCAGGGTTTTGATTTTTTAACATTTTTTTTTGCTTGTAGTTTTGATGCTGTGGCTAATAAGCAGAGAAAAGCACCGTCCCCCTGTTTGTTGTTGGTGTCGTTACCATTTGTGTCACTGTAGAGAAGGTATACATGTGTCAGTTCAGACAAAATTAAGGAAATATGTTGCTGCACGCATTTGTAGGGCCAAAAACGAAGTTTTATAAAATATGTTGGCTAATTTTTGAATTTTAACATTTGAAATTCACTATTTTAATTTTTTTTTTTTTTTTTTTTTTAAAAACATCTTAGCTGGGAGGCCATATTTATACTTACAATATCTCAGAAATACAACTCATAGGTCCATGCAATTTGGTGACAACAGACAAAACTGTGTTAATTTCCAGTATATGTATGGTAACATCCAGTAAGGCAAAATTTGCATCATATGGCAACAACTTGTAACTTTGTATATACAGCCATGGAAAAAAATTACTAAACCACCTTTGTTTTCTTCAATTTCTTGTTCATTTTAATGCCTGGTCATCTCGTGGGGTAGAAAGACATTTCCTGCTGTGACCAGCTAGCAGTTTGCTAGAACCATGTTGGGCTTGTTTTTTCTCGGCTGTCTTGGAGATCTTCAGTTTTTTCACTACCTGTCTCTCACTCATGCCAACTTCCAGCAGTGCCACGATGGCTGCCTTTGTGGCTTCACATAATTCTCTAGTTTTAGGCGTTATGTGAGAGCTGACAACTTCTGAGTTGTGCTACGGCTTGAATGTCAGCAGGAAACCACTCTAGGCCTTTGCATGTGCAGCGCTGCTTATGGCATGAAATGTTCTCTTATATACTCTGGGATACAATTAAGCTGAAGCAGGTCATATAGGACATAAAGTATTATGTAATCAGCTGCATTTTTTGTCGTGATCATTGTATTTTTCAAGTAATACACCTTTAGTGGTACTAGGCATTGAAATGAACAAGAAATCGAAGAAAACAAGGGTTGGCTAAGAATTTTTAATAGACCCTTTTGTACACCAGGTTTTGTGGTCTACGTCACCATATTTTCAAAATACCAAAATGGTGGAGCCTTGTCTTGTCATACTTACCCCACTTCAAATTGTAGTCACGTTAGAGGCCCCAAAAGTTGGTGAAATGTCAACCAAATGCTCTATCTTTAGTAGGAAATCTGGATCCATCCATATATGAACGCTTGCAAGAACTTTTTAGGGGACTCAAACCTGCCATTGTTTGACACTTTCGCACTTCTTTCCATTTTCAAGGATCAATAATTAAAATTTTGGCCTCTGCTGGAGCCATTCAATCATTTCTGCCTGCTAGAAACAATTTCGTCCATGTCCTCACTAAATTTCACGGCTTTAATAGTTACATTTCTGGAGATATTGAACCCCTTAACATGGCTTCTCCGCCAAGATGTTTATTATGGGTGAAAATACAAACATTCCTATATCTGAAAATATATTAAATTCTCAAATGCAGCCAAGATTTTTTTACAGAACTTTGTTTTGGGTTCAAAATAACAAATAAGTGAACTCTGAGACGCTGCAGCAACATTAATAATCTGAAACGAC
Source organism: Amphiprion clarkii (assembly GCA_027123335.1). Lineage (NCBI taxonomy): Eukaryota > Metazoa > Chordata > Actinopteri > Pomacentridae > Amphiprion > Amphiprion clarkii. The sequence continues at coordinate 1,989,056 of CM049569.1, read as the reverse complement.
AACAGTGCAACCTCTGCAGATGCAGCACAGAACATTTCTCTTGCTCATGAACGCTGTGTTGCTTCATTTCCTTTGAAAGGCTAGTTAAGTCTGGAGATCATTTCCTGTCAGCAGTGAACTGTATTATAACCCGGCTGCTTCAGAGGCTTTCAGCTCTGATAGCTGACCTTCTGACCCCCGGCAGGCTGCTGTTAGGGACCGAATGCATGTTAGTCTGCATCTATTAGTTTGCGTTTAACTGCCAAATCTCTACGTTTGGATGTGTAGTGCATGTGTTTGTGTTGCTGCAGACGACAGATTCGTGTTACCACAGCAGCCGCCGGGAGAGAGTTGGAGCTTGTTAAAGTTTAATGTTTGTTTACTGCACATGTCCCTTGTCGACCCTCTCGGTTACTGTGGCCTCCGGTTCGGCCCTTTCAACGAGTCCTTTAAATGCCACTAACAAATCATCACCGGGGTTAGAGGAGATCAAAGAGGGTGAAGCTGTAACTGCATCTATCTAATCTGTCTGACCTCACCTTAAAGATGATAAAGCAGACGGCTGCAAATTCAATTTCCGGAAGTGTATTTCAGGAGTTTACGAGTCGGTCTGTAACTGCTCCAGGTGTGATGCACTGCACCTGTCCGAGATGCATGTGTGAATTTCTATGTCTCGTGCACACTTTGAAAGAAAACATGATTATCTGCATTCCTGCTTACATAAATGTACAGAAATACATGGTGGAGAATGGCTACTATCAGCAGTGTGAGCTAAAACTGCAGTTCAGTCGTCCAGTCTGAGTGGAAAAACTTTGCTGCTGTTGTGATGATAAGCCGGCGATGCAGGGGACCTGGCAGCAGTCTCCGTAGCAACTGCATGCATGGCTGAAGAGTGATATTGCGTCTCCACACTGCGATGAGCAGAAAGAGTGAAAAGAGAAAGGAGGCAGAGAGGGGGGGGGGATCTTGGTTTCATGGTTTTTGCAGGGGGGAGCTAACATTACATGGGAGTGAATTAGGAGTGATGACATTGTTTGTAAGCAGCAGCTGAGTGCACCTTTACATCTGCCTCCGAGGCCGGACGGCTATTCACCTGTCCGAGCCGCCGCAGATGGAGCAGCCGGACAAAAGGGGGGGCAGACAGATAAAACCCTATCCAGAGCTGAGCCTGCGCTGCTGTTGACACTTTGATATCTATAATAGCTCTCAGGTTTCCCGCTTGTTTCAGAGGAAATTAGGGATTGATTCTGGATCAGATGGGGGGTTCTGGGTTTCCACTGTCAGCCAGGATGTGGATCCAGAGGAAACACTGTGATATCTGAGGAAAGTCCACCAAGATTGACATGGATTACGGAGCAAATGATTTCCAAGTATGCAGCTTGCATTACTTGTAGCTGGAAAGTGGAATTATCTGTGGTAAGAGGCAAAGACTAGCTTTTCTTCATGGTTTTGAAATTGCCAACGATTATTTCTTTAGCCAGCATCTTGCCAATCTGAATGTATCTCTGAATGTGTCTAAAGTGCTGCTAAAACTGTGGGATTTCTGAAATATCCACCACTTCTACCAAGACTCAGATGGAGAAAAAGTACCCAGCAATTGCAGGAAGAGAGAAAGGTAGGTCTGTCAATGGTGTAACTGAAACTACAAGTAAAGAATTAAACACAATGAGCTCATAACTTTGCTCCAGTTGGTCACTTTGGGTCAGTTCATGTTTCCCAACCCTGACTGGAGCAGAGTGGAGGCTTTCTCCGCCTGCAGACCTGCCAGGACTCGCTCTGCTCTGTGAAAAAATGCTCCCACTTGTGCACATGCCGCTGAACACTTGTATGCTGATGTAATGCTTTTCCCCAGGTTGTGTTTTTGTGTTTGTGTGCCGTTGCCTGTAGTGCTCAGTAGTTGTTTGTCTGACTGAGCTCTGATGCTGTCATTTAGGCAAAACAAGATATCAGAGGATCTAAAGTAGACTAAATTGAAAGTTTAGCTCCACTAATTTACACTTTAACACTCTAAATTTATTACTGAATGATAACACAATCTACTCACACGAAGCTGCAGTGAAACCCAACCTGCTTTCATAAATTACAAGAGGAATGATTTGAAGAAAAAGTGTAGCCTCATTAACTTTGAATGCATTTGTGCGGTTGTAAATAAACACGTGGGTCCTCCAGCTTTGTGATATTTTCTCCTGTCTTTAGGGCCAGGACCTGGGCGCTATGGGCTTCCTCCCACTATTGGATTTGTTGGCCACGACTTCACAAAGCCAACCAGCCCTGCCTACTCCTTCCACGGCCGGATGACTGATAACAGTGAGTTTGGCCTTTTCTATTGCTTTTAATTCTCATTAGTATTAGCCACATTTGGGTATTTTTATTTTTCATTTTCATGGAACCGAAGGACTTTTTGCTTTGTTCAAAATTTGGATTTAAAGACATAAATCTAATCATCGCTAAAAGCATTACTATCAGACACATTACTTTTTTTTGTATACTGTAATGCTACATCTATCTCTGAGTAAATTTATCTTAAATCTAAAATGCATCACCACAGCCACTTCTGTTTTGATTACGGTGTGATGTAATGTCAGAATAGAACCACTAGGGGGAGACAACACCTCAGGACTCTGTAGTTAGGTCAATATATAATTGAGAGACTTTTTTAAATTAAAAGTAACAAGAAAATAACGTTTTTTATGTTCCTTATAATCAAGTCTTGACAAATTCCATAATTATTTAATATGGAAACAATCACTTATTAATAAAAAAATACTGGATATCACTAAAATGTCAACTAAATAACTGTCCGAATTTAATAACAACCGCCTTCTAATTAGCCAAACAATAATAAAATGAGCTGATTCAGAAATCGCTTTGATTGTGTTATTTTTATTAGGATGAGATAATCATGACAGATATTTCTTTTTTGGTAATATATCAAATTTTATATGGAAAATAAACTGTTTCTGTGTCTGAGAAATCACTGTCAACTAAGTTACCCATTACAAAAACGCCTCTCAAGGAAGTTTTAATTCCAGATCACGTGACCTGCTCCACATGATGTCATTTCCTCCTGGAGAAAAGACTGAAAGACTCCAAGGCTTTCGGAGTTATTTAATATAAAGTAGCGTGTGAGTCAAGTGTGGATTTATGGCATGTCAACAGGTTTGCTACAATATCTTTATATGTAACTTTCGATTTCAATTTACTCAATTGTATATGTAACATTTAGAAGAATCTTTCTGGAAAAATGCCACGTGCTGTTTGGTTATAGGCAGCCATGTTGATATTAACTACGATATCTGTCAACTATGTTACAAAAAGTCCCGCAATTATATATTGACCCAGTTAATTCTCACATTTTCTTCATCAAATTGATTTTAGCCAGGCTTTTTAAGGACAACTGTATGATCAAACCAAATTCTCAGGGAAGATATTAAATTAATCATGAATGTTTCCTTTCAGTGTACTGTGTTGATTCCAGTCCCGGGCCTCGATATCACGTTGATGCAAAGATTACTCGCTATGGAAAGGACGGCACGCCTGCATACTCAATGTTGGGCAGAATGAAAGCACAGAGTGAGTATTTCTTCCTTCATCACAAGCAAGCATTTCTTTTAAAGTCATTTTTTTCACATATTAATATATGTCGCTACAACACCTTCTGAATTCCATCCTAATCTGTTAGCTATGTTAAGAATGAACTACAGTTGGAGAAAAACATTTGCTTTTGGCACGTCTTGAGATCCAGTGTCAGCTGTTGCAACTGAACTTAGCTACCTACACTAACATATGGTGCTGATATGATGGTTTCCCATTTTGTTTTTTTTTAGAAGAGCTGTTCCACACACCTGGACCTGGAGCCTACAGTCCTGAGAAAGTCCCCCCATGCAACCTGCAGCGTAGACCCCCATCCTACACAATGGGAGCTCGAACGCACTACCGCAGCACCGATGCAGTTCCTGCTCCCAACAAGTACTCTCTGCCTCCCCTCATGGGCTCTCAAATCCCAAACAAACCAGCCAGCGCAAGCTACACCATGTCAGGTACTTTCAGCACAGGGGGACCGTCTGTGGATTTAGCCAAGACCCCCGGGCCTTGTGGCTACAACAGTACGGACCCGAGTATTTATCTGACCAAACAGCCGGCGTTTTCAATGTTGGGGCGTCACAACTTACCCAGAGACAGCACCAAGAAGCCAGGTCCAGGAACTTATAATCCAGAGAAAGTTACAGTTCACAAGGCCCGAGCACCAGCCTACTCCCTGGGAATCAGACACTCTGAGTTTGTCACCCCACTAGTTGTCAGTGTTTCCGACTGAGAAAATGACAAATATTATTCATAATGTGAAATTTTTTTAAAAAAAAATCCAATGGTCAAACGTATATGAATACATATATTTTATTTTGTTCTCTGAGTAACAAAGAACTTGAAGAATCAATCATAACTGAGTGACAAAATTTATAATATCTAGAAATAATATATGCATGTAGTACAAACATAAGCTTACAGAACAGAAAATATACAAACAGAAAGTTATGGGCTAAATAAATAAAACCCAATGCTCGTACGACAGCTCAGTAAATAAATCAGTTTTGACAAAATGACATGAACAGATATTTTTAAAAGTGTGCTAAAAGTGTACAGTTGACGGGCAGACTTTCTCTTTCATACTGTCAAAAGGTTATCATTCACAGCCGTTTGTCATTACCTCTAAAAAATTTCTACACAATACATTAGAACACTTGTAGAGATGAATGGAGGAGAGATGGTCAAAAGACAACAGAAAACAAGAAAGAAGACAGCAGGTATTTTACAGCTGGTTCCCCTTTAATCCTTTGGGAGAGGCCTTCTGAAAAGCAGTATGTGTGGCTCTGGGGAGTGAAGCAAGAAAGAGGGATCTGTCAGCATCATCTACAGTAAGTGGTTACACCATAAATATATCGACAAGCTAACAGCTGAGGTCCTTCCATGTCCAAGTTTCATCACATATTAATGATGCATTATATACACTTGGAAAGACCATGTATATCAATGGCAGCACTGTTTTATTCAATGACTCCTATAACTGAGTTTTCTATGAAAGAATCATTTAAACTCCATCTTTGTTGCAAAAATAAATAAATAAATCATTCATTTTGGTTCTTTCGTAGATTTATTACAGGTCTTATAGGAAATATGACAAAATTTAATGTACTGGTTTTTCACTTGAACCACACTTCATAACTGTCCACAAACTTCTGGGTGTATCTTTAACCCGCCTCTTGACAGAATTGGTGCAGTTAAAATTAATTTGTTGTCTTTCTGACACAAACTTGTTTATTAATCACAGTCTACAGGTTCTCAGAAGAGTTTAAGTCAGGACTTTGGGGAGGTATGCAGATGCACATATCTGATGAATCGCAGTCTATAATTACATATTGTATTATTATTATTATCAAATATTTTTCTTGAAAACTGCAGAAAGAATTTTTAATGCCACTGAGAATCAAGTTTAATGATTTTTAATGCCATTTAAGGCCTTAATTTTCACAAAATCAATTTAATGACTATTAATGCTTTTTAATGCCCTGCAGAAACCCTGTCACAAGAAGAAGTTAAGAGGCCATGTACCTAAGAAAATCTGATTAACACAACATTCTATATGACCAAAACTGATTTGCTGTATGTATATGTATGTGTGTGTATATATATTTTTGTTTTATGTATTTATTTATTTTTAATTTTATGATCGGGCTGCACAGTGGCTTGGTGGTTAGCATTGTTGCCTTGCAGCTAGAAGATCCCCGTTTGCGTCCCGGCCTTCCTGGGATCTTTGGAGTTTGCATGTTCTCCCTGTGCATGCATGGGTTTTCTCCAGGTTCTCCAGCTTCCTCCCACAGTCCAAAAACATGCTCAGGTTAATTGGTAACTCTAAATTGCCTGTAGGTGTGAGTGTGATTGTTTGTCTGTACATGTAGCCCTGTGATAGACTTGTGACCTGTCCAGGGTGTCCCCTGCCTTCACCCCAAGTCAGCTGGGACAGACTCCAGCCAATTCATGATTGATTTTTTTTTCTAGCAAAGCCGCATATATTCAGTGACTCCACCATTCTGGCTTATAGGAGTCACTGAAAACTCAAGACTGCCATGATAAACATGGTCTTTAGAAGTGTATGTAAAAATTTGTTTCCGACTGTCGTTTCATGTCTACCTGAATACAAAACTGGCATGATGCTTCTGCATACTGAACATGAAGAGATCCTTTCATTGTAGACTACAGCGTACAAGACGGCCACCAAAATACAGTTTTTCTTCTGTCTAAAAATGCAACACCAAGCTGAGCTGAAGATAAAGGCTTCAGCAGAGGGGACCTTTCATGGTAAACTGTTTTTAGAACAAAATTTCCCTACTGTATTCCCCTAGACACTGTTTCTCTCGTACGTTGCAGTAAAAAGGAAGTGAAAGAATTTTGTTCCCAAAAATACTACATCGGCATTGACAGTATTAATTTGATTTCACTAACTCAGAAGAGTGGAAACATATATTTATATCCTATCAGACATGGTGGAGGGTGAATCCTCCCTCCTGCTCCGTTGTTACTGACCTGGTTTGTGGATCATGTAGTGAATCCAGCCCTGGCTCTGCTGCACCCCGAGTCCTCTCCACTCTTCTTCCGTCATCAGGTGGGAGGTGGGCACCAGTTTGGACAGCTGCTTAGGAAGCACAACATGTCTGCGGGAAGGTAAAACACAAACACGTAAACAATGACCCACTGCTGCTCAGAAAACATACTCTGTCAGGCAGGAGCAGCAAACAATACCACTTAATGTAATGCTAAGTGTGTTTTTTACATTGCAACTGAAGAAAATTAGCCGTAAAGTTCAAACACAACCGTTGCTAACAGTAGTGTTAGTACAACAGTTAGCATAGCTAGCTGTTAGCGAGGGGTTGTTCTGTTTGAGCACTGAGCCACCGTAAATATCCAAGTACACACCCACAACTATGTGTTACTAAACATATAAATATGCCGTTAATAAAACTACGTTACCCATATCAGGAACATGTTGACGCTATGCTAGAAAAGTTAGCACAGTTTGACGTTAGCGAGCAACCGAAAACAAATTAACGGACTTCTGAAAACGTCTACAAACGTCTCTACCTGTACTCGAACTCGTCGTCGTTGTACTTGTCAGAGTAGAAAATCTGTTTCTTCGACATTTTTCCGTCAACGATAGCGGTCAAAGATGAAATCCAGAAAGCTGTTTTCAGATGAGGTGAAGTAAGTTAGTCTGCGATACGTCCCAGCGCAACAGGCTGCTGTCATCTGCCGCTGTTTTCTGCGGAAAATTCAAACCCCAACGGTTACGCGCAGCCTCCTGATTGGTCAACGGAGCGAACAAGATCGTCTATTTTAATGACAATGAGTCACTAGGCAGTTAAAAACAAGACACCTTAATGAAGGAGCAGAATTTGCAACCATACAGTGGGTGAATATCCTGATAGATGTTCTTTAAAAATGATCTTCAGCAGTTATCTTGTAGATTTGTGCCATTTGGTTAAATAAATAGTAGGGGTTTGACCTGAGGCTATAAGATGTGTTTGAAACAGTTTTGAGTTTTGTGAAAGTGAAAACAAGGACCGAGTGAGAGCTCTTCATTTCAGCATTCTATCTGTTTACGTAACGTCTACGTACTCTTGACTTCTGGGAGCTGGAGTTTGACACAGGAGACTACACTAATATTCAGGAATACGTGCAAAACTAAAACTATGCTGTTGTTTTTTTGTTTGATTGTATTTTTTGTCTTTAATGTATATTTTTTCAGTATCAATATAGTATGTAAAAAAGAAGTATACTTAGGTGAAAAGAAAAAGTGTGAGATGTAAAATCCTTCAAACTTTCATCTTCTCCTACAAGCCTGGAAAAGAAGCTCCCCCGGAAATCTTAACTCAGTGAGTCATTTTGATGATACAAACATGTTACTTACACATAAAAGCAACTTAATTGTCTTTTTTTTTTAAATGTTGCTTTAACTGCAACATAAATGATAGATGGTATGTTGGGAATGTTTTATTTTTATTTTTGAGGGTTTATTTTTACTAATTGATTTTTTAAAAAAATGGACAAAACTTTACTATGACTTTATTATTAGCGGTGATTAAATTCCTGACATAATAATCTAAAATCTCCAGCCACCAGGGATGCTTAGCCTACAGTAACAAGGCTTAGCAAATCTGTTTTATATTTCACATTGTACAAAAAAGTATTTGTAATGTTTGTATAAATCAGCGGATAGACTTATGTGACTCTCAGGTTCACAGTAGAAAAAAGTTTATGTATGTATAAAAAAACAACAACACAGAGGCTTGCTTTGTTCTGTCATAATATGACAACAACATACATTAAAACCTCGTTTCAATTTCCTCAGACTAATATAATGATTTCAGTTCTAAGGATAAGTAATGCCAGTATCATCTGAGAAAAGCTCTGAGATGAGATTTGACTGTATAGAGGTCAGGAGTCGACTAATTGGGGAGGAGGCCTCTAATCCTGGGATATCCATAAGTGCAAAAGTTACCCCAGCTGGGGGATACAATTACTAAAAAATATGATTTCTTTCTAACATATACTAGCTGTCCAGACTTATGGTGTCACCACAACATTTTGGGATTAAATATTAAGCTTGACTTTTGGTGTGTACATCCTCATTTTTCCTAATGTTATTTGAAAGAACACTCTGAGCTTAGAGAGTTAAAACACTGCAGTGAATCTGCAAATTAAGACGTAGTTGGAAATGTTTATGTGGAAACCTAGGCCATATGCATGGTGGAAAACAACTTTTTGATCATATAAATGTAGAGTTTGGTTTGAAAAATATAATAAAGCTTTACATAAATTAATTTATTGCACAAGTTTGATTGTATGTTTAGATTCTGATTCATCCCAGGGTTACTCTAAGAAACCATCAGTTGCCTGTTATATCTTCTATACTGTTTGCACAAATGTCTTTCTGTTGTCAGTTAATGATTTGTAACCTAAAGCGCTCTCTTTTTTTTTTTTTTTTAACATTTTAACCAAACAATATAGTTTCCTCTGCTGCAGTATGTTATTGTTCTAAGTTGTAATCACTGTTGTCAGGGTAATAGCTGCTAATGAGTGGTGGTGTATTCACAGCAGGGTTTGTTCCACTTGTATATGCAGTCAGGAGGTGAATCTGTTAACTCTTTACTTACAGAGTGTAATTTTGTGATTGAAATTACATTGATGCATCCAGTCTACTTAAGTAATCTATTGGTGTCAATACAAACTGAACTACAGTTTCACCTTGTTAGGACTGTACTGCATTTATTTGCTTATGGATTTAGTTTACACAAAAAAAAATCCACATGTCTATTTTAATTCTGTGTGACTAGTGTGCAGTAATTTACCAGGAAAGAAAGGGACAGAACATACAGAGAAAGTCCAGCTTCTGGTGCATCTGTCAACATGCATCGATTACATCTGGTTTATCAGTAACTTTTTATACCCCGCAGCAAACAAACAAGAAGCGATTGGCTGTTTGGAGGAAGGTGGGGTGATGGTGGTGGTGGTGGTGTCACGGCATTTCTGATGGTGGTGGGTTTGTGTATCTGCCGCGTTGTAATCTGGTCTCCCCAAGTGAAGACATAAAGGTAAGATTCCTGCATCTGATGCCTCTCTGATTAACGTTTAGAGTGCAAGTGGGTCAGTAGCATTCATAGTAGTACACACGTTTTTGGTCTATGTTCTAACTGAATTGAGCAATTGTTTATGTACTAAAATGTCACATTTTGTGGGACAGAAATATGGTGATTCTCTTAGAACACTTTCCAAAGTGATTATGGGACTACACAAATCATGCTGACTTGAAAATATGCAGTTTATCTTATTTCAGTAGAGCATGATGAGCATTTCCCTGGTGACCGTTGGGTTATTTCACAATCTGTTTTCCTAGATTCTTGTTTATTCTGCCTGTCTTCTTCTTACTTGCATGATTTGACCAAAACAAAAAAGAAAAAAACAGAAAAGTTGTGCCACTTAAAGCCCTTAATAACCCACTCTGCGTTACACCCCGACTCCCGATGCAAACCTGATGTCTTATGTGTCGGATGGAACAATACAATTGCAAGAGAAATAAGAAAAGAGAGTGGAAATGGGACGAGGAAGCAGCATGAGGGAGGGTGATGTGAGGAGCTAAAAGGATCACGCTGCGAAGGCTGATTGCTCTCCCGGGAGGTGGATGGGGAGAGGGTTGAGGCAGATGGGATGGATGGGTGGATGTTTTCAGACATGTGGTGCCTTACGAGTGCGACTGCATTGTTTCCTTTGTTAAGTTTGTATGTATGAGCAGGACAAATGGAATTGACCGCACATGCAGAATTCACTATAAGTAATTGGAAGAGTCTCATTCGGCTATTTGCTCACATTCACAATCAATTCTTTAGTTAATATTTCAGGTTTGTATTTTTGCTACAGTATATTGTGCTAGTTTTTCTGTTCATGCAGTGGTTTTGTGTGTAATTTGATAATACTCCTAATTAAGGACAGTGCTTGTTTAAATATAGCAAAATATAGATGTAGATATATAGATTTAAAAAAGTCACAAAATGCATTGATTCAATTTAAATGAAATGAACTTTACCTATATGGCGCATTTATAAACAGCCCAAGTGCATTTTATCAGATAGGCAACAAAGCATATGTGCAAACATGACGGAAAAACTTGTAAAATCAGTAAGTAAAACCAAATAAAACAGAATAAACAAGCAAGAAATGACAGCAGTTTAAAAATTAAGATGAAATATGAAATATTAGGACTGTTAAGAGCACCCAAAAGCCATCGCATGGGATTGATGATTGATGAGAAAAACAGAAAATACATCATCACATGCACTCCTGCTTTATGTCAGGTTCAGTTTGTTGAAATCGAGGAATGATTACTTGTTCTCCTCTGAACAGCATAAAAAAAGCAAGGAGAAATGATCATGCATGCATTATTTATCATCTTAATAGCAACACAGCCTCATCTATAATCTCAGTATAATTGTTTTTGTTTTTGTTTTTTGTTTTATTGTCGATGTCCAAAGAGACACTGACAGCATTCTGAGAGATTTGAAATACTGCTGCTAATTTTCTCCACAGACATTGTGTTCTGACACGGATTATTAATTCGCAGAATGTTCTTTATAGGTGTGTGTCTGTGTGTGTGTGTGTGTGTGTGTGTGTGTGTGTGTGTGTGTGTGTGTGTGTGTGTGTGTGTGTGTGTGTGTGTGTGTGTGTGTGTGTGTGTGTGTGTGTCTGTCTGGGATCAGGGTGGTTCAGGCAGATGTGTTTTAGCTGATACAGTCTGAGAGCAGCTGGGCAGGGCAGGGCTAATAGACCAATGACATCATCCAGAGAGAGAGAGAGAGACTGGAGTGTTCGCCGGAGGCAGTAAAAGGAGGCAGGCCGGCTCAGACGGAGCAGAGCGACATGACAGCGGGACACAGTGTGAGCTGGAGAGGACCAGATAGCATCCACACTTCCACTCTGACAAGGATATAGGAAGATTTTCTCTCCAGTTTTCTCCTCCTCTACCATTACACCTTTCCCCTCCCTTCCCCTTCCCCCTTTCCCCCTTTTCCTCCCCTCCATCCACCAGCAGTTATCCCCCCCTCTCAGCTCCTGCTCCAGGCGGCTCCTCCGGGCATGCTCCTTAAGCCAAAGTATGGCCGCTTTCGCAATGAGTCTGTGACCTCCTCCGACGACCTGATGCAGAGCTTAGCCATGAGCGGCAAAGTTGTGGCCACGCCGGTGGTCCCCTCCTCCAGCCCCAGCCTCCGCCTGCCTCCTCTGCCTCCTCTGCCTCCTCTGGACCCCAGTTCCAGGTCCTCCTCCTCTGCTGGGGCTGCAGCCCTGGCCGACTCCCCCTGCCTGGATGGGGAGCAGGATGCCACCACAACCTTCTGCATGCTCATCCCCAAGATGCCCCAGTGGAAGTTCTCCAACTCGCTGCTCAGCCGGAGCCCGTCCAACTCCAGCTCCAGCTCCACTCCAGCTCCAGCAAGGACTCGGGGAAGGCAGCATCAGCTCCTTCCCAGGCCTCCTCCTCTTCGTCCTCACACAGGCCCAGCGGTGTGACCTCAGTTAGCGGCCCGGTGGCCAGCCTGGCAGCAGTGCTTAACTCCTGTGACCCTGTGTGTGTCACCCCCTGTTCCTTGCAGGCCATCCGGGGACAGAGAGCGGTGGCGGCGGCCGCAGGTTCCGCCGGTCCAGGGGGCCACGGATTTGGAGCTCCAGAGGTCATGGTGAGCCCTGGTGGGTCCAGCAGCTCCAGAATGAACCGCAGGACAAGGGGGGAAGGCATGTGGCTGGGGGGAGAGGACTTCAACCAGAAGGGCAGCTTCATCCACAAACCCTCTCAAGGCTGGTTGCACCCTGACAAGAAGATTGCAGGACAAGGAGCCTCTTACATCGTCAGGGTAAGTCAGAGGGCATCTTTGTTATTGCAGACAGTAAATCCATATTAAAGAAACGTAAACACCTACAACACTCCACATTTCTTTTGTATTAAAAGGAAATAACTTGTTCAGTTGCTCATTCGTTAACGGCTGCTCAGCATGGAATATTAATGACCCCATTTAAAGGTCTCTCTATCTGGGTGGGAAACAAAAGGACACCTCACTAGCAGGCAGTTTGTTATGCAGCTCATGTGGCGCGGACTGGGGAATACATAATTTAATCCAGATAGATGGCTTGGCGTGGCTGGTCGGGTCGGGAGACTGCGTCAGGATAGAACACAAGGGTGGAGGAAGATAAACCCTGACATTATGTGTACAGACTAGGAAGGATTTGTTGTTTACCAAAGGTACTATACACCATAGTGCACTTAAATCTGTATTTATAGAGCATGGGACCTATGTGTGATTGTAGTTTCCTGCTGGAGGCTCTCAGTGGGAGTGGTGCTCTTTGTGTGGTTTGTTTACTTTCGTGACTCCAATGAATTATTATGGTTTTACCCACAAAATGTGATTTACAGTCTCTCAGATTTATGAATACCAGGGTTTATAACAGTTAGCATTATTATTATGGTTGTTGTTGAAGCTTTTCAATATTCCACAAACTGTAGTAAATCAAATTAGGACGCATTTAAAAAAAAAAATGAACTGATCACAAGTTAAACAGATAATTGTGTGCTTCAAAGAGACCTCTTCATCAGTGTGCACCAGTGATTTGTGTTCAAAAAGATCCAAAGCGGACTGCTTGACGTCAATGTCAATGATCTCCCCTTAGCGCTCCCCATGACTGTTCACCCCTGTCCTTCCTCACTCTCCTCCTCCTCCTCCTCCTCAAACTAATCACATGGCTCTTGATTAGCCCAGTCTGGAGCCCGAGCATGCGTTCTAATGGCATTATAAAGGCACCATTCATTCCTATATTCAATTACATTTAATCACAGTCATTTGCATCATGTGATGTGGAGGAGCAGGACGGGAGGAGTCCAAATGCCGAGCTCTCATCGCCGTGCACGGCTTTCCCAGATTGATAACAAGTGCTCCTCTCACGCCTGATTGATTTCAGCTACCAATCTTTTAACAGCTCATTGTTGTCGTCTGCAAGCGCAATAACTTTTAGATGATTAGAACGTTCGAAGTGCGCTGAAGCATATGTGCATTTCAGTGGTTAATCTATGCAGGGTGGAGCACCTTCTGCATGTGTTAGTGTCACAGTGACAGTGGATTTCTGCAGCACGATGCTGTTTTTAAGCAGCTCCTCCCTCTGTTTCTGTTCACATCTCCTGGGAAAGATATGATTCTTGGTGTAATGGTTTTACACTTTCCCTCCATGTCAGGCCTGCATCTGCCCTCTCTGATAGCCGGGACACTGCAGCAACCATCAGAAACAGCACAGCAGCTGCCAAAGCAACCATCATTATTAGTCCTGCATTAAAGCCAGACCGCTGTCATTTATGCCCGTTCCTTACAGTCTTGCACAGAGTATTTGCCTGTCAGACTATAAATAACTCTAATCCGTAACTGGATTGTCTGTTGCTGCTGAGGCAGTTTCCAGAAGGACGTCACACTAAGTTAATTTTGTCATAGCATGCTTTTAAATCTCATAAACAGGACTGAAAAATGATAAGTAGTTCTTTAAACTGTAAATGCTGAAAATATCTACAAAATCTGATGTGAAAAGGGAACAAATGCATGAAATTAGAGGCAACTTTATAATCCAGAATATAAAAAGTTCCTCTGAGATTGCTGCTAACAGCACAGCTTACAAATAAAAAAGAATGTGTTCTCATTTAAAAAAAAAATACTTAAAAAATAAACTTATAATGTTCATACCAGATTCTGGCTAATTTATTCATTTACAACATTTAAACATACAGTTGCACTATTTTCTACTGTATTTAAATCAGTGGAAAGTATTGGTAATTTACAGGTATTTGTCGTTATTTGAAAAAAAAGTACATAATTCTTTTAATTCTTATTTTGCAGAGTTTTGCTCCTGTGTTTAATTACACACAATAACTACTAAAATCTAATGTAAAAAGTGCACAAAAGCATGAAATTAGAGGGAACTTTATGGTCCAGAATGAAGCAAGTATCTTCTGACATTGCTGAAACAAGAAAGGATTTGTTGTCAACTTAAAAAACTAATCTTATAATGTCTATACCAGATGCTGACTATCCATCATTACTCTACATACATACTTCTTGCCTCAGGGGTAAAATTGAACCATATTAGATTGTGACATTTTCTATAGTGACAAATTAAAATGGCAGCGATTTAAGCCAAAGATTGCTGCTGGGACACGTTTGGAAGGAGGACATCAGTCATATGAAACTGCTGAGGAATGTTTCTTGGAAAGCCAGTGTCTCCTTCGTCACAGGAATTGGAGACTTGGCTTAAAGGACAAGAGAGCAAACGGGGTTGTGTTGCATCAGCAGATGAGAGCGTGACAATGGAAGCTCTGGCAGATGAGGACAGTTTTCCTGATGGAAGACTTCCCTCATGTCCAGATCTTATTAGAAAGCTCATTAAGCTCTCAGGCCCAAAGGTCTTTCTCTCACTCTGTGGTGTGTTCGTGGTGCAGTCGTAATCCTGGAAAACAGCACTACTCAGCTTTACAGATGGATGTAAACTCACCCAAAAGTCTGACAGAGAGTTAATATTTTACACTCCAAGATATTATCATCTAAGATCCGATGAACGCTGTTTTCAAACAGACTAAAGCTTTGACCTGTAAGAAATGGACTTTTTCAAAGCTTTTTAACTGTAGTTTTTAAAACAGTTTACTGAAAATTCTTTATTTATATGTTTTACCGAAGGAAAAGAAAAAAAAAACAGACCAGAACTGTAAATAATGTTCACATCGAAAATATGTATTTTTACACAGTTTTACCATAAAATGCTAAATTTAAATCAGTAAAATTTGCAGATTTTTGCTGTTATTTAAAACAAAAATATGCCTATTGTGGACTGAAAAATGGTACATAATTTTTTAAACTGTAAAATCACAGAAAATTATATATATTCATTTACATGCTCAGCCTAAAAAAAAGCACACATTAAAACTGTAAATAATGTCTACCTGAAAATATTGCATTTTTAGCAATCGTAGTTCTCACTGTATTTAAATTAAGAATATATATTGTCACTTTCCAAATGTTACTTCACAGATTTTCCATGTTTTGTTAAATTACAAATTACATTAAAATATCAACTAAAATGCCAAAAAATTACATGCAGATTGCAAAAAAAGAAATAAAAAGAAAAACATTAAACTGGCCAAAACTGTAAATAATGTCCACCTCAAATATCCTAATTTGTTCTTTTACTTTGTGTGACCATAAAACTAAATGTGTAACCATAAAATAGTAACTAATAACAGCAAATGTGTGTAAAACAATGTCATTTTAGCTGATATAAGGACAGTTTTTGCTGTGTTTAAGCTTAATAGTATTTCACCAAGATTTTCACTGTTTTTTTAATTGGATTTTTTTTTTTACAGTGTACTGTGACAAACACATATAAAACTGTTTAATACTGGCTTCACAGCCTAATATCATGCATTTCAACCACCTTCCTTTCATTTATTTAGTAGCTTATTTAGCAGAGACAACGTAAACGTACGTGCTGTGAATGTGCCAATGACAGGAGTTCCTTTAATATTAGCTGTTCTAGGGACATTTTCACTGTTAGATTTTAGCAGCTAAACAAAATGTCAGATTTCACTCATGTTTTTATGACAACTTCCCGGATATGCAAATACAGGACACCGTCACATGCACTGATTGTATTCACAAACACCCTCTCACCCTCAGAATCCCCTGGGGGGGTCACAAACTGCAGATTTACCGTGATTTGGAGCTCTTAGTGCCGCTAATCTAGTCAAGGTGCCATTAGCACCCCAAACTGACAGCCATTAGGAGGCTCCTCAGCTGGGAGCGTCTGCCCAAAAACACTTTAACGCTCCTGAATGGGGGTTTGATTGAGATTATTGTTGAAAACAGTCATAGTTTCCAACAGACGTTTACACTGTAAAGATGTACTCGTTGGAAATGTTGTAGTATTGATATAGTTCCATGAATTTTTGTCTACTCGATGCCAGGGGGATGCTGTGACAGCTGTAGTTCACATTTACTTTTTAGATGAAAATTTTACCTTAAAAACAAACAAACAAACAGGATAATGAAGAAGGAGTTAACACCTTTTTGGCCTGTGACACTTGACCAAAAGTCATTTCTCCAGTTTTTCCAAAAAGAGTCTAAGGTAGAGAGAAAAAACAGCCAAAAACAGGTATTATGTTATTTTTTTCTTATTTCCTAAGTCATTAATCACTTTCTCTGGTGAAAATGATCTTTTCTTACTTGTTAATGCTCTTGTATAGTGTTTTTATGTGCTGGAAAACACATTGTGAGTGAAATAAACATGGATTCAGACTTTGAGGGTTTCCAATTTTAACACGTATGGCTAAATTGTGCCACTTTATACATCTATGTCACCGCATTTCTGCCATAGTAGTAACTCACACATGCTTCTTACTTTTCAGAATAGAATAGCTTTCAGAAGATAATTATGCACACTTGTGACCCTTTACAAAAAAATAATCGTTTAAGAACTATGGGAGTCAAATTCTCCGATATTTCCATCCCCAAAGACTAGAGAAAGTAGGTAAATGTGCATTTTGTGTATCCTTAAAGACCTCCATCATGTTTTTTGCCATGTCAACACATCCTGATAGTGTTTTTTTTACATGTTGGAAGACGTATCATGAGCAAAAGAAGCTGTCAGCGCCACAGCTTAGTATTTCCACGTTGACAATTAGCGACGACAAGAACTTGGAGTCTGACTTCGTTTCCACTATCAGTTTCTAGATGGAACATGTTTGGCTGAATCACTCCATCAGTACAACTTGCCATTGTGCGGTCTAGAGTAGTTTTACAGTGTTTGAGCATAACGGAAGGTGAGCTGGTGTGCTTAGGCTGCAGCGAATGGAACGGTGTGGATGTAGATAGATGCAAAGATGAAATAGATTCACACATTCTGAAAGATACCACAGTGTAGAGTTACATCTAAGCCATTTCCAGGCAGGACAAGCTTGTTTTTGTAGAGATAAACTTCTAAATATGTAACTTTGAGACATGAAGATGCACTTTTAGGAGTCAGTTTAACCACATCAGTCATTTTGTGTGATGTCTTTTAATAAATGTCCTCTCTGGTTTGTTTTTCTTCACAGTACATGGGCTGCATCGAGGTGTTGAAGTCGATGCGCTCCTTGGACTTCAACACGAGGACTCAGGTGACAAGGTAAGCTGGTAACCGTCTTTCCCGGTGCTGATGAGTCAGGAGAATTCAATCCCAGATGTGTTGTATTAATTCAAGCTTCATGATATCGAATTGCTTCCAACAAACACTGTGTCAGTTTGAAGCTGGTAGATAGAGCAGGACTGGGTTATTTCGTCATCAGGAGGTGGCAGGATGGTAACTTATAGAGTCACACCCGTAGCTCTACTGTTCATTTTCAATTTCCGTTCATAATACGGTCAATGCAAGCGTAAAAATTTCAAACTAAACCAAAGGAAAGCTAAATATAACGTGTATTCCAGGTTCCTCCATGTTTACATATGAAACTACACCTCAGGGTCTCACCACGTCTGTTTCTTTGTGTCCGTATGCCCCACACATGATGTTATTGTTATAAAAGCAGCATGCGATCCTCGGCCTCACGGGAGGCAAACACTCCCCCACTCTCTCCGTCTCACCCTCCTGTCCCCCCTCCCAGCGATCGATCGGCAGTAATCTGAGCCCACCGTGCATCCAAGGCCCTAAGTGCAGGAGGGAGGGAGGCAGCAGAGAGGGAGTGATAGGGAGGGAGATCTATTATTGATGATGGAAAGCTGCAGTGGTCCCCGTGAACGTCTGCAGCTGCAACTTCTTCAGCAGGAGGAGGAGGACGTTCAAAACAAAACAGCAAAACAAGACCAAGGGAGGAGACTAAGATGGCCGCCTCTGGTTGTGTTGTTGTGTTTCGACATCATCGTTTCAGAAATGACGGATGTGTTTTGTGCTTGCATCCTTGCGGTGGTGGATTTATATAGTTTTATATAGTTCATTGTGTTCACACAGCAGTTTATCAAAAATTAAGTTGAAAACAATGCCCTAAAATCTCCAAAAACGCCACCAACGAGAGGATTTGGTTTGTGATTCCTTCTTTAATTTGTCCAACAAAGTTTGAAAGATATTTGCTGAGGGTGGAGTGTTGCTGGATGAAAGCGGCATTTAAAGTCAGAGTTTAACCCTCGTGTCGTCCTGCGGGTCAAAATTGACCCGTTTTAAAGTTTGAAAATGTGGGAAAAAAAGATAATTTCACAGTGAAACTTCTGATGTCCACATTTTCAACATTTTTGGGAAATCTTTGAACATTTTTTGGTGGAAAAAAAAATGTTAAAATGTTTCTTGAGAACATTTACAAAAAAAATCAACCATAATCCAGCGAAATTCGCTGGATTTTGGTTGACTTTTATGTGAATGTTCTTAAAGAAAACATTATAAATTTTATTGATATATATGGAATCACTTTAGATATTTTTAGGACTTTTTTGGAAAATTTTACCAATTTTTTGAAAATATTTATAAGAAATTTCTTGCCAAATTTTGGGGATTTTTAAAAAAATATAACTTTTAGGGAAATTTTTAAGAAATTATTGGAATTTTTTTCCTGAAGGTTTTGCAAATTTTCAGAAATTTGGGGAATTTTTTTGCTGAATTTTTGTTTTTTTTTTCAGACAAGGAAACAATATTTTTCCGTGCTCGTAAATGAAGACAACAGGAGGGTTAAACATTAATCCAGACCTGCACCATATAAAGTGTAAATATTTTTGAAGAATTCACTGCTATTTTACAGATTTTTACTGTGTTGTGAAAGAAAAATATTTATTCACACGCTTATCATATAAATAACTGCCTTAAACTGTTAATAATATTCACATCAATGATGTCTTTTTTTACAAATAGCAATTTCTTCTTTTCCAGTATTTAATTATAAACTCACACTGTTGTTTTCTGTATTTTAAATAACTTGTAAAATCACTGGAAAAAAATGTTTATTTATACAATAACAAGGAAATAATTTTTTTGTTGCCCATAAATGAAGACAACAGGAGGGTTAACAGCAACATGATGATAATGAGGCTCAGAGTTTTATTGCAGGGACGATACCAAGACTGCAGACGAAAACAACAACAGCTCCTCCTCCTCCTCCTCCTCTCCCTCCTCCTCCTCCTCTCCCCCTCCTCTCCCTCCTCCTCCCCCTCCTCTTCCTCCTTCCCCTCCTCCTCCTCCTACTCCTTCTCCTCCTCCTCCTCCTCTTCCTCCTCCTCCCCGTCCTCTCCCTCCTCCTCCTCCTCCCCCTCCTCTTCCTCCTACTCCTTCTCCTCCTCCTCCTCTCCCCCTCCTCCCCCTCCTCTCCCTCCTCCTCCTCCTCATCCTCCTCTTCCTCCTCCTCCTCTTCCTCCTCCTCCTCTTCCTCCTCCTCCCCGCCCTCTTCCTCCTCCTCCTCCTCCTCCTCCTCCTCCTCCTCTGCCCTCTCATCAGCATGACTCATCTGAACATTGTGGTGTTTTTCAAAAATCCCTGAGAAGACCTTTAGTGGAGATGGGGCCCGGGACGCTGCTTTTTAAATATTTACGAGCCACTTGATAGGGGCAGCTGGGCTGTTGATTGCTGTCCCCGCTGTCCCCTGGCAGAGACTCCAGCCTCAAACCCACATTAGGCCTCAGTCCCACCACCAACCATGCACACAGACGCTTTAAAGGCCCATTAGGCAGCCCATCCCCGGAGTTACAGCAGCGTCACTGCACAGTTCTAGCAGATCTGCAGAGAGAATTACACTGTGGTGCAGAAATAAATGTGAATACAAAGACCTTAAAGAAATCTCTCAAACTATAGACACTTCATGTTGCTTTACTATATTGAGGTTTAGAGGGAATTAAACCTGAATTTGATGAAGATTCATCAATGATTACTGTGATTTTTTTTTATTTCTACGGTCCATGAACATCAGGGGTTTAAAGCTACATGGTAAAAACTTTTTAAACTAAAAATGTAAAATTGCATAGCATCCAATAAGTTCAAAAAGAGCTATTATTTTACACAGGATTAAAGATGAGTTCTAAGGAGAACTGTTTCAAGCAGGCTAAGACTGTGAAATAGTTTTACGCTGTAAAAAATTAGGGTTTGTTTTTGAACAATTCACTGTTAGTTTACAGTTTTTCCTAATTTGGTTAAATTAAATTGCAGATAATAACTAGTGAAATAACATATTACAACATTTGGTTTTAAAATTATACTATTTTTTTAACTACACTGTGAAATAGTCATACACTATAAAAAATAAGTGGGTTTTGTGTTTGTTTATCAGTTTCTGGTTGTTGTTTTTATACAATCTACTGTTGTTTTCACAGATTTTTCCTGTTTTTTATAACTGGTAAAATTACAGAAAATAAAATGCGTTGATTTACATAACTGTAAAAAACAAACAAACACAAAGGCCATTACCTCAATAATTACCACATTTAAAATATGTTTTTTATTCATTCATTTACAACTTTTGAATGTAAAATTGCACCAGTTTCTAACTATACTTTTTTGTCTGATTTACTGATATTTTACAGATTTTCCCTGTTTTGTTTAAGATTGCATTGATTGATGATAACTAATCAAATTACAGAAAAAGCATTAATTTACCCTAAAAAAACAGGCCAATATCCACATCAAAATCAGTTTTAGATTTGCTCTTTTACAACTTTTAAATCTAAAATGAAACGTTAAAAAGTGTGTTTACATCAGCTAAAAAATCATTATATTACTAGCTACTTTTCGCAGTTTTTTTTTTAAACATTCAACAGTGTATTTATATATTTTTTCCTGGCACCATATTGCCAGATTTTCACCGTTTTCCTGCAGGATTTTCTTTTTTTCAGTGTACATCTGAATGTTGTGAACAGATGAACTAGAAACTGTTGTGTGACCTTTGAACTGTGGAAGGTCTGTGACCTCTGACCTTCCATGGCTGACAGGAACACAACGCTTCTGTTCATGTTTAACCTCAGGTTTTCCCGTCATTGTTATGCTGCAGTGGTTTTGTAGCCCTCGACACTTTGACAGGAACATTTTAAACTTGTAATCTGACTTAAACTGATTGTATGTGGGCCCACAGACCACGTAAATCTACCTGATCTGTAGATCATTAACAGCTGTGATCAGTGTGTTTCTCTCCAGTCTGATCTTTAGCTTCTCTTCATTTTCCTGACCAGGGAAGCCATCAACAGGCTTTGTGAAGCTGTACCAGGCGGAAAAGGAGCCTGGAGGAAGAAGGTTGGTAGTAAATTTATAATCCTACTATGTGTGTTTTTATTTTGGCAGGTGATCAATAGTGCTTGCATATACTGGACACTGTAATAGTTTTGACTTTGCTGCAGCACGAGATGATCTGAAATGACCTCACAAAGCATTTTATTGGTCTATGTAGTTCTTTTTCTGGCAACAAATACATTATGTACATTAAAAAAACAGCAATACAGAAGCAGTAAACAAACTGCACTATTCAGACGGCTGGGATGGCTAAAACTACTGTGAAATAATGGGAAATTACCATTTCATTCAAAAAAAATCTGTAATTCATTTTATATAGTGTATTTTTAATAAAGGATTTTTACATATTTTAAAACAATTGACTGAACATAGATATAAATATGGTTGAATAATGTTATGATGCAAATAATCAGGCATGTTACTGTAGAAATGTGCCGTTATTATGTAATTTTAGGTATAAAAAATATGTCATACTAGAAATACTGTTAATTTCAGAATATATTGAATGAAGCGCAGAATGATTTTTTACTTCTAGCTTTTCAGAAAAAAAGTATATCCAGCAATAAAATGAATGGATTTACTTTTAAAAAATAATATCTTACCACTATTATATAATAAATGCCAATAAATAGCAGTTTAACATTTTAGATCATGTCCAGTGTCATATCTATTCTTTTTTCTAAACACATAACTTTATATTAAAAATCATTTATATTTCCTAGATGTTATTTTTTATGTTGTTTTACAGTGGACATGAAAATTCACAGTGTGTTTTTTTGTAATGTGTGTTTTATGACGTGTTCCAAAAAAGGAGAAACAATCTGTAAAATCAAAAAGAACATTTTCACATTTCTTTGAAGATTTTTTTTTGTTTCTATAGTGTGACGTTGCAGTTTCTGAATATAACTGCGGTTGTTTTGGTGTAATTGTAATTTCTACTGTGTTGTTTTGAATGAAGGCCCTGAACAAAGCTCTGCAGTCGATCATGGGGAAGAGCAACCTGCGATTTGCAGGAATGAGCATCGCTGTCAACATTTCCATAGATGGCCTCGGCCTGCTGATTCCTACCACACGACAGGTTAGATGGTGCTCCATTAAAGATGTTCCACAATTAGAATGAATGTGATGGCATTTCATTAAATATCACTGTCCACTGCTAATATAGGCAATGTGCTTCTACGATCACAACTAAATTAAGATCTTCAAATTGTGCCACCAATTATTTTTGGCTTTTGTGTGTTCCTGTTGTTCGATTTTATGTCTCCTTTAATGTCTCTTGTAATTGTCATAGTGGGAAACTGAAGTGATAAATTAACAATTAAGCAGAATTTTGAATATTTTTAAAACTTTTAAAGAAGAATTTCTAGTAATGTTCACCTCAATGAGAATAAAACATGGGCATAAATATTGATTATATCCTTTTAATGAGCTACAAACTGCCTCAATCTTAGATGCATTAGTACAGATGCTGGTTCCAAAACCCTTAACTTTTACCTTGTTGGAATTTGGCTTCTCCGATCTTCTCGTTCATCTATATATGTGTGTCATATACAGGAATTAGTAACATTTTGGCAAACCTTTTTTTATCCATTTTTCAGGTGATAGCGCACCATCCCATGCAGTCCATCTCGTTTGCATCTGGTGGAGACACAGTAAGTGCTGCACATTTATTCCCCACTCTCCATTATATTGGTTTATTATACTGGAATAAACTATTTGTTAGTCTGCATGGAGCTGACTAGATCGATCTCCACTCTCATGACCCAATAAATCAGTGAGGGCTTTGATTTAATTATACATGTCTGATTTATTCTCCCTCCGGTATGTTGCAGGACACACCGGATTATGTTGCGTATGTGGCCAAAGACCCGGTGAATCAGAGAGGTACGTCCCATAAAAAGCTTTTCTTTCTGACTCACTGCCCTTTTCATAATGTTTTGACAATATTGGATTGTACTACATCTTAAAATGGACCAGTGTGAAGGAGCTGCATTAACCCCCACAGCTGAACAACTTTACCCTTGCAGGGCATAAAAAAATCTATAAATGTATGCAAGTGGACCAGCAGATCTTATGAAATCTACGAGTTTTTTTTTTCAGTTTCCGACATAAATCCTGATATTTCGGTGCAATATATCACGACCACGGAAAATTCACATGCAGAGTTTTGGAGTGAAATTAGCGGGATTAACACTGAACCTTGATCCTGATGGTGTGTGGTAACAGAAGACTTATTGTGATGACCCCTGAGGTCATATTTAGGGTGGTTTTAGTTTGTCTGTTGGTTTTGGGGATGAACAGTGGCTTGGTACTGTCGTCTCACAGCTAGAAGATCCCCTGGTCCCTGCCATGTTCTCCCTGTGCAGCTTGGGTTTTCTCCAGGTTCTCCAGCTTCCTCCCACAGTCCAAAACATCCTGAGGTCAATTGATGATTCTAAATTGTCTGTAGCTGTGAATGTGGATGTGCTTGTGTGTCTCTGTGTGTAGTCAGCTGGGAAAGGATGGATGAATGGATGGATGGACGGATGGATGGATGGATGGATGGACAGATGGATGGATGGATGGATGGATGGATGGATGGACGGATGGATGGATGGATGGATGGATGGATAGATGGATGGTTGGACAGATGGATGACAGATAGATGGATGGATGGATGGATGGATGGACAGATGGATGGATGGACAGATGGATGGATGGATGGATGGATGGATGATGGATGGATGGACGGATGGATGGATGGATGGATGGATGGATGGACAGATGGATGGATGGATGGATGGACGGACGGATGGATGGATGGATGGACAGATGGATGGCCGGATGGATGGACAGACGGATGGATGGATGGATGGATGGATGGATAGATGGATGGTTGGACAGATGGATGACAGATAGATGGATGGATGGATGGACAGATGGATGGATGGACAGATGGATGGATGGATGGATGGATGGATGGATGGATGGACAGATGGATGGATGGATGGATGGATGCATGCATGCACTTTGGTTTTGGGAGTGGCTGGAAGGTGTAATCAGCAGCACCTGAGGGTCCCAGTGTGTTCCTGGGTTATTTCAGAGATGGCTGAATGTTAATCACTCACTTTGCTTCCCTCCACACCTACATCTAGTGCTTTAGGTCTTTTGGGCTTTGGTTTGCACCTTACAACACCTGCACAGACTTTATTCACACACACACACACACCACTGACTTTACTGATTCTCATAACAAAGTACTGTTTTGGCTTTAATTTAATTTGATTTAAGTTGATAAAAACAAGCTTTATTTGTGATATTTACTGTGTCTCTTTTTATTGTGGCTGTTTTGAGCCAGTCATAAATGTTGGGCTCATTCATTCAGGTGTTTTGTTAAATCTGTCTGGTGTGCCTTGGCTATCAGTGGGCACGTGGTGTTGATTGCCCACTGATTGGTGGCTTTGGTCCAGCTGAGTGCTGGCTTCGACTCCACTGTCTGCTTTGTCAGGCTGCAGTGGTTTTTGGGGAGACGCATGTTGAGTTTTCTGAAAACAGAGTTATTTACGACCTGACGCTGGTCGTCTGGTGTTGTCCAGAAGGTGTGTGTTACTATTTTGATGCTCTGTTTACAGAGATTTCTACTGTAGGCTGTAGGGCACGTCCTGTTTGGGTTGTGTGGGTTTTTTGTTTTAGTGGTGCTGTGCAGAGCAGTTAGCATTGGTTGTCTTTGGACAGTTACCTTCCTGCTGCATGTGGCTTCACAGACTTGCTGGTTTGGTGCCTCAGAACCACATAAAGACTTGGGCTGAGCTTCTAGTAAGTTGTTGTCAGGCAGTCAGGGGGAAATTCTCTGTAAAGGGCTGTCACTTGTGTGTGAATTAATTAATGCTTGACTATCTGTGATGGTAAATTTGAAAGGAAAAATTGCTTCTTTGTCTGGGTTTTTTTCTCTCTTCTTTTTCTTTTTTCTCTTATTGTTTTTCTTTCTTGTCTATTTTTTCCCTTTCTTTCTTCTTTTTCTCTTTTTTTCTAACTGTTTTTTTGATGCAATTATGCTGGCACTTGTTTATGGCTGCAAGAAAGATCAATTATTTCAAATGGTTGATAATTATGATATTGTTGTCTGAGAAAAGATAAAGATGTGAAGATGATCTCTGTTGTCCCAAAAAAATGATTCCACACAGTTTCCATACATCTACAGCTTCTTGAATGTGGCTCAAACAGCCATAACATGCAAATATACAAAACTGTATCTGTGGTGACGGCAAAAGTTTGTCCTTGTGAAACTTTTTTGAATAATTGTGATCAACGAAATGTTTACAGTTATGCTCAAGCCTGATGTTTAGGACTATACTAAAAATGCAATGAAAAATCAATCAATTATCAAATTTGTCACCAACTTTTTGATCATTGACAGACTGGTTTGAGTAATTTTTGGAGAAAAAAAGTCACAGTTCTCTGATTCCAGCTTATTAAATGTGAGTATTGTATATTTTCTTTATGATGATAAACTGAATCTCTCTTGGTTGTGGAAAAAACAGAACATTTAAGGATGTCATCTTGAGTTCTGAGAAACATTTTTAATCATTTTATGAGATTTTACTCACCAAGCTAATTAAACTAATAGATTAATCCAGAAAATAATCAACAGATCAATCAACACTGAAAATAATCATTAGTTGCAGTCCCAGGTGCTAACTTCATGAAGAAATCGATTGAGCTCAACTTCAGCAGAAAAGGGAATCTTTGGCTGATCAGTTTGACTTCAAGATTGATATAGCCTTCGTTTTCAAAGAAAAGTAGAAAAGAAGATGCTTCAGTGTGTTCTTACTGGAAAGCACAGGAAGATGTTTAGCGATATGTCCTGAACCTGACCTGGATTATGAAAAGGTGAAATCTGCTGTTGAAAGCATATGAATTGGTCCCTGAAGCACATCAGCACAAGTTTCAGAATTGGGCAAAGGATGAAGCAAACCAGTATGGAGTTTGTGATTTGATGTCCCATTTCCGTCTCTGGTGCTGAGCTGTTAAAGTCGATGGTTTTGTGAGATGTTGAGGAACACTATTCCTCAACATGTTGCTACTTTTGTTAACCAACAGAAACCCCCTACCGCGCTTCAAGCAGCTGAATTGCCAGATGGTTTTGTACTGACACACAAAGGTGCTTTTCCAGGAAGCGTTCTGTTCTGGGGTGAAACAGGAATCATACCTTTTGTAAACTCCTGCACTGGTGACAATGTTCTCAAGTCATGTCCAGCACTCAAACCTGCATTTACTGGTTGACCTGAGGATGGAGGGTATGTAACTACTGCTATGGGGAGGGTGACTGGAAGGACGGGTGTCTCTTGTTAAAATGGAAAGCGAAGCTCCCCTCGCTTTGCTTTTGTCCAAACCTTTGGTTGATGAGGTGAACTCTGTTGCTGTGGTCCTACTGGTTGGACATCAGGTACATTGAGGTTTAAAGCAACTTTCTCGCAGAAGCTGCTCTCAATGTTTTTGGATTGGACTGGAGTGAAAGAATTCTATTACCTCCCACAGGTGAACGATTTTACTGTTGCTGTTTTGGTGCAATATTTCACAGCCACAGAAAATTCACGTGCAGAATCTTGGAATGAAACCATGAAAATAGTGGTGTTGCCGCTGGACTAGGACTTGATCCAGATGGCGTGTGGTAACAGAAAACTTCTTTAATCAACTGACTATGGTTTTTTTTTGTTTCCTTCAGCGTGTCATATCCTGGAATGTTCAGATGGTTTAGCACAGAGTGTCATCAGCACCATTGGACAAGCCTTCGAGCTGCAGTTCAAACAGTATCTGCACAGTCCTCCTAAAACCATGGCTTCAGTTGAGAGGTAACTGCTGTTATATTAACTTATTGTCTAAGATAATGACAAAAAAAAAAACTACTGTTACTTGGCTTAAAATCTGTGGCTTCTCTGAAGCACTGGTACAATAATATTGCAAAGATATTAAGACTGTTTCGAGAACAGGTGTCTCTATAAAGCAAACAAAAACCACTATTTTAAGTCATATGTAGACAATTTATTGACACTTGGAGCTAAATTTAATGAAAAAGATTGTTTTAAGGATCCTGGCACTCTGAAGGTGGTGAAGGTTTACTTAGTTGGCCGAATAAATCATACTTTGACACAGTAAATAGTAAAGATATCCTGCATAAGAGAGCTTAGCCACCACAAAAATCTGATCCACTGTACAATTCTCCGATTTCTTTGTTATTTATTGCGAGGAAACGTGATAGTTAGTTCTTGAGTTCCTTCAAAGCCATTCTTTTAAAACTGTAAATACAGTGTGATCAAACATCTAGCAATGCAGACACAGGATGAAGTCCAGACTCTTTTTCTATTCTGATTTCCAGTAGAACATCTTCCTTCCTGCCAGCAGCAGCAGAGACTGTAGGGATCTATATAAATCTGTGGCTGCTTCCTATAGATCATTTTCGGATGTGGAGATGCCATTTGATCGGATCAAATCCATCTGATAAACCAGATTTCCTCTTATAGTTGATATCACTATTAATATCATTATAAAAATTACTGATTTAAATTCATAATTGAACAATTATCACAACCAGAATCATTGTTAATGAGATAGAAGTATTGATCGTCTTCATTTTGACAGTTAGCTCCAGTGTCCTCATGGACTCATTTGATTTCTTTTCAGGTCTGTGAGGTCGGAGGAGCCGGTGTGGGGGGAGGACGAGGACTTTTCTGAGCATGATTACTACAACAGCATCCCAGGGAAGGAGCCTCCGGTTGGGGGAGTCGTGGACTCCAGGCTCAGGTCCAGTGGAGCCCTGCTGGGTCACATCCACACTCAGCCACAGAGCAAGACGGCAGCTCAGGTAAGAGTCCAGCACAGTCACACAAACAATGTTCAGTCCGTTCTAGTCCGGCAGCCCTAACTCCAATGTATCCAAGTACAGTTTGGAGGTTTTTGTGCTTTATTTGTGTTTTATGCTACTCGTACCTTTACTCTACTACATTTATGTGACAGCTGGAGCTCACACATGCTACACTATCAAAGAAATCCTTTACAAACAAGGCTAAAATATGTGTAGTGATGGTGAAATACATTCATGTTCAAGTGTGAAAATAACAGCACATATAGGTAAAATGATCCTATTTTTAGCTGATTTAAATATGGTAAAATAGTGTAATATTATGATCTTGCATTGTAAATGAAACGATAACTATTTGGAAAAATACAGATTTTTGATGTGGATGTCATTTACAGTTTTAACCTTTTTATTACAATTATTTGTTATTTTTACAGTTAAATCCTGTAAGAAAACAATGAGAAGCTGACAGCAAGGGTGCCAGAAAAATGCCTTAAAAATGATGAACTACTGAAATGTTTAGAAACTCTAAAAATGGGGAAAACAAGGATCAATGTCTGATTTAAATACAGTAAACACGTAAAAGAACAAAAATTTGGATTTTTAAATATGAACGTTATGTGCAGTTTTGGCTGTTTTTTTCTTTGCAGTTAAAATATAAAGTGATACTTTTTTTGTGATTTTATTCAATTATCTGTAATTGAACAAAAGGGAAAATATGCAAAATAACACTTTAAAAATGGCTCCATGTTTTTCAATTGCAAATTTTTTGTTTTTTTTCTTTTAAATAATGAAAAAAAAAGTGGAATTTTACAACCAAACATTGTGAAAGAATGATTAACCATTTATAAGAATACAGATTTTCAGTTTTGGTCTTTTTAAATTATGAATGTCTAAGTTATTACAGCTTTTTAGTGATTTTATTAGTTATTGATTGTATATTAATCTGTACAATAACAGTAAATTGTTTTTAAAAAATAATAACCGTTAAACTTTTTTTTACAGTGTGCATGCTCTACATAAAATAACAAACACAGGGTAATCATAATACTTACTGACCCTTCACAAAAAATAATTATGAGAACCACATCAATCAAATTCTCCAGTGTTTCCCCTCAAAAATCTAACAATAAAGATCTGCAGTTCCTTTACAAACATTGTACCACAAACCTTAAAATACTACAACAGTGTTCTGCTGATGCACTAATACATCAAGATTGGAAAACCTACTTACTCATAGAAGCACAGTCTACATTTTACCACATAACTAGAGTTTTTCCAATTAAATCATGGAGAGTTTTGTGCAGATACAACTTCTGTACTTTCACTTATGTTGGGTTCAGAATAGAATAAAGATTCCAGATTAAGTATTTTTCACATTGCATTCACGACAGTATAGTCTCTTTTTTCCTACGGCCTGACCACCTCTGGTATTGCCATCACTGTCAAATATCTATCATTATATGCAACCTTACAGTCTAATGTTATCACAGATGTAATTGAAACATCTGGGCATTATCAGAAAGTCTGTGATTAACGTTTATTCCATCCAGACTCGGACTTGACCTTCTGACATCTCCCTCATAAACTGGTGACTGATCTGTTTTGCAGCTCCTTCCTCATATTGTTTACATGGAATTAATGCACAGGAGCATGAAAATAAAACTCCGTAAATGTCTCCCTGATGCGCCTGCACCGTAATTGCCGAAGACAGATGTGATTACGTGAAGAGCCGCTGCCCGTCAGGTGAAGGAAACCATCGGCTTCTCCTGGCAGATTTGCTCACAACACGGTGACATGCTGTGGCTAATGTTACATCAGAGTGCTTCAAAACTACATTACACAGGTGCAGGAGAGCAGGGTTCACTGTTCAGGTATAGACGCACAAATGTATTTAGGATGTGTTCTTGTGCTGTGGTTGTGTGTCAGCAGATGGGATCTCCAGCTAGGAGGGATCAAGCCTCTTATCCTCCTGGTCAGCTGTGTTATGAGCTTCACTGGGACACTGAGACGACTTGCAGCTCAGGTGAGACTCCCAGTGGCAGTACAGAGCCGTAACAGATTTTAAAAAAATCACCTTTAGTACCAGTTTATTTGAGTAAAATGCCACAAAGCTATTCAAGAAGGCAACATTCCCCAAGATCAAAGCAGAAGGTAATTAAACTAACACAACTGCCTTTATTCACCTAAAAAGGGAAAACATCGGCTCTTCATAGAGTTTTAGAATTAGGGTTTTTTTTCCATGGGTTTGTCAGCTTTTTGTGTTGATGAATCTGTGGTTAAATTTGCACTTGGAAAGTAGTTTTTTCTATTCTGTTGTGTTCCAAGTCCGGGCATTACTGCACTTTGTGGCCTCGATGACATTTACTTACCCACAAGCACAGACAGAAGCTCAGTGTTCGGACTCTGTTTAGGCTCACATTAATTGAATAAGGATTCCTGGAAACTAGCATAGCTTTCTAGATAAAAGAATTTCCACTTGGTTCATTGTGTGTCTTCTTGGAAAACTCAAGATTGCCTTATATAATAAAGTATTTTTTTCCCTTTTATATCATATAAATAGAAAATTGTATTAAAACTTTTTAGCCCTCTAATATGATAAATGGCACATACTTTGCTGTTGAAGTTACTGGTGTTGGACCCTCTGCTGTTTGTGGTTTTATTTAACTGAAGAAGCATTTATATGTGAAATATCAACACAGTTAAGTTTAAATACACTGTGGATAACCAATTCTTTTTTGATTTAGTGCCGCTTTAATTACCAAATCTTTGAACCAGTCAGACTTTTATGTTTCATCTTTCATTCAGGTTAGTGCAGTTTTAGGCACTAAATGATTACAGAATTACCAAAAGTCAGGTAATAAGAAAATTGAAATTACAGCACAGTAAATATATACGTGACAAAAAATATAGTAGATAAGGTTTAACCATTCAGCCATTGTTTTAATTGTAGAAATTTGAAAAACAAAAGTGTTTCTTAATGTTAAGGAACCATGGAGCTGTCATTTTACTGATAGTTCATAACCATAACATTAGAATATGAATCCACTTGACTACATACTACAGTTGGTTTAATTGTATTAGCCTATGTGTAGGCATAAACTATATGTACATACTGGAAGATATAATCAAACAAAAAATTCAAACTGTGAATATGACCAGTAGCTGGGGCAAAAAAGAAACATGTTTCAATGCACACATGGTGCTTATGCAAAGTATTTACCTTCTATGTAAATGTTCCCTTTTTTATGTCTTTTCAACATTAAATCATAGTCGGTTTGATTTGGCTTTTTTTTGCCAAAAAATTTACAAATTAAGGCCCTTTGGTGTCAAAGTGAAAACGGATTTCTACAAAATAATGTCAGTAAATGCAAAATATAAAATGATTAAGTCTTCACCCCCTGTATAGTGCACCTACTGTAATTCAGCACAGTTGCAGCCAGTTGGGCCTAAAAGTCATGCAGTTAGTAAAATGAACATCATCTGAGTACAGTGAATTAAGTAGTTGTAGTATAAAGACGCCTGTCTAGTCACTGGTGAATCGGTACTCCTGGATATAACTACACCATGAAGACAAAAGGACATTTAAAGCATCTCTGTGAAAGGGCTATAAAAAAGCAGGAGTGAGGGGATGGATACAGGCATACATGGATACATGGATACAAGAAGGTTCTTTGGTCTGAGGAGACCAAAATTTAGCTTTGTAGCCATCAGACTAGATGCTATGTTTAACAGACACTAAACGCCACACATCAAACACACCGTCCCTATCGTACAGCACGGTGGTGGCAGCATCATGAGGTGGGGGTGCTTTTCAGCAGCAGGTTCTGAAGGGTTTGTAGAGGGTAAAATGAACGCAGCAAAGTACTGAGAAATCCTGAAGAACAACCATGACTAGCTGAACAGCAAAAATAGGGGAAAACTTCCAAGGGGGAGTGAATACTTTTTATAGGTGCTCTATACACGTGGCTACACATACAGAAATCCTACCTACAAGTCAGAAGTGTTAGTAGTCCCTGTCTTTCTCTGACCTCAGATGGTTACCTGTGTGCTGATGGTCAGCCACCAGCCACTAAAGACTATGAGGAGCATCAGTATGTTAACACCCAGAGTCTGGAAAATCTGGAATCCCTCACTCAGGCTTCTGATGTACGCAGAGGACCCAGGGCACCCGACAGTCCCAAAAAAGACCTCTTTGACATGAGTAAGCCCTGACGTTTTAGTATGATATAATCTGACAGATATAGTAAAGATAAACTCACTTTGTAGTCTGAAAACTACATAATGACAAGATTTGTATTTATGGAACGCCATTGTTCCTGTAGGGCCCTTTGAGGATGCGCTGAAGCTCCACGAGGCCTGTGGTGGAGCTGTTGGATCCAGTATATCTGGAGGTTCTGGTGTTCGGGTGTTGGAGGACCAGTGGCCCAGCCCTCCACGACGCCGGGCCCCCGTGGCCCCGAATGAGGAGCAGCTCCGCAGGGAGACCTGGTACCACAGCCGCATGAGCCGACGAGATGCTGAGAAACTGCTGGTCCGAGACGGAGATTTTCTTGTCCGGGAGAGCACCACCAACCCAGGGCAGTATGTGCTAACCGGCATGCACTGTGGACTACCCAAACACTTACTGCTAGTGGACCCCGAGGGAGTGGTGAGTGTCGGCATGTAGCGTCTCCAAAAAACATGTTTACCATCATAGTAGCTTCAATAAAACCAGTGATGCAAAAAAAATAATAATGAAAAACAAAAATTAGGGGATTGATAAAAGAAAAAGGTTTGCCAGAAGGCATGTGAGAAACTCTAAAGTCCACCAGAGGAACGTGCTTGATCTGAGGCCAAGACTGACCTTTTTGGCCATCAGACACTCCGTTTGATGGACACCAAACACTGCACATTATTACAAACACACAATCCCCACCATAAAGCATGTGCTGGTGCCAGCATCATGATGTGGGGCTACTACAGAAGTAGCCCCATATTACGTGGCTTTAGAACAATTTTTGAATTGTTATATACAGCTCCTATGTATAGATAAATCTTTAGATAAATCGTTATTGTCATTGCACAGTCATACTTTTGTACAATAGTACAATGAAATTTGAGTCTTGTCCACATCCGTGCTAAACAAAAGGGCATACAATTGTCAAAAAAATAAACATTCAATATAATTATAAAAATATCGAAAATGCAGTTATCAAACAAACAAATCAAAATGCAATGATCAGTAAAGATAATGTACATGATGTATAAATGTATAGAAAAATCTGTGCAATATCAATGGAATCTGTGAAAATTCAACAGTTCTGTGCAATTTGGTAATTTTTTTGTTTTTTACTCATGGAAGAGTGCCTTTCTACATATACAGTAAAATTACTCTGCAATACTGTTATTTTCCATATTCAAAAGAATCCGTGCAGTAACTGAATTTATACATATAGAAGAAGCTGTATAACATCAACAGTAATTATGGTAATTTATTTTTCTATAGTTTTTAAAACGCCTTTGCACTGCAGATTTCCCTGCTGTAGAACTATTTAAGGCTCATGTCATCTCATCCTAACTCTTGTTTTGCTCCATAAAGGTCCGGACCAAAGACATGTTGTTTGAGAGCATAAGCCACCTCATCTCGTACCATCTGAAGAACGAGCTGCCGATTGTAGCAGCAGAAAGTGAGCTTCATCTCAAACAGGTGGTCAGAAGGAAACAATGAGTCGCTGGGAACTGTGTGGGATGGTGAGCATGTAGTATAAGTTCTACTGTGATATACGTACGAGTTCCCTGGGATGATTTAGAGATTAAAATGCAGATATTAGGGTAGGAGTGCATCATAAAGGTCCATTAACAGGGCCTGTTTTCACTGAAGCCTAGCGGGTTGTTGTTTACCTCACAGAGGTGTTCAGTTATAACTAACCATCCTTTCTCTACCTTATTCCAGAGCTGAATTCTTATGCACCCATGCAAACCTCTGAAAAACTGACTCTAGAACTCATTTTTCTGGAACGATTATTCATCCAGAGGAAAGGAAATCACAGATGCTTTCTTTACGCGGACAGTTCTGCTAAGGCTGTGGAAGTATCTGGCATCTCCTTGTAACTTTCTTCTGCCTGTTGGCTCCCAGGATAAACCAAAATATCCCTCATCTGTCTTGAACTCCTCAGCATGCAGCTATTAAGCTAACGAACCAAGCAGAAACCCACAGTTGGTCCTGTGCCACAACTGGATAATCACAAACCGAGGTCAAAAATGAAACTGTTTGAGGAGGACCCAACCTCAGGAAATTACAAATGGATCTGATGCACAGAGAAGAGAAGTCCTACAAAGCCTGTAATGCTGAAGTGCTTCCAGTAATCCACGACTTGCACGAGCAGATCGTTCACCTAACCAACGATGGACATCGACAGAACAGAACTGTCCCTGACTTTCTGGTGCAGGTTGCATATTCATTTGCTCATTTCAGTCTAAATGCAAGAAAAGACCACAAGGGTCAAATGAAGACATGTCACTGGAATGTAAAGATGGTTGTTCACAGGTTCTGCAGTATCTGAGAAGGCACAAAAGAGACACACTGAACACCATTTAGAAAAGAGCCACATTCTTTTGCTTTTTTTTGTTTATCCATAATATTCTAAGCATCGAATCCCATTTAAAAAAGAGTCCTACTATATCTCCAGTCCAGTGAAAATACACATCGCATCACATTTATCATTATCAGTCATTTGTGTTGTTTGTTCAGGGCTGTTCATAATTAGGTGAGGTCATGTGTTGTATAAGCCTGTGAACATTACTGATCAGACTGTGGTGAATACTGGATTTCAGAAAAAAAACCTGCTTTCATGTATATCGATGCTGGTTTTTCCTCGATCCCCAACTTCAGTGCCTTAATAACTACACTGGCAGCCGTTCGTGTCAGAGTGTATATAATGTGCATTTATGCTCCTCTTTGCAAAAGACTAGTTTTCTTGCCATGCCAATGAATAAATGAACAAACTTCAGGATGATAAAGCTCTTTTACTTGTGAACAGTAACGTAAGCTGCTCTTGTTTTGAGATGAATAATGTTGAACATTGTCTTGATTGTCGTATGTGCATCCCCCAGACGAATCCTCTAAAAGATTCTCTTTTATTTACCCTTACAAGTCAGCCATAGTTTAGCCATCCTCTGCAGCGATGGACCTCAAAGTAGAGATCTGGGCTTGAAATTAAATCCTTTATTTGTCCCGGCTCAGGGAAATGCATCTCTCTATCGATTGTCCTCATCCCATGTCTGTGTCTGTAAATTTCAATGAATTGCTTGTGTGTGTTTCTGCTCCTTGGATGCACTGTTTCCTACCCTGTTTTTTGCCAATGTAATACTTCTAAAACGTACCTTTCAGGTTTCTGGCTTTTCTTTCTGTCTTTAGGAATGTATATTTAATCAGGCCCTCCACTGTTCTTCTTGTCGGCCTCACAGATGCACAGAGAGATGAGGTTAAATTTGTGGTCAAGGCCCAATGATTAATGCAGTTTTTGTTTTCTATAGAACTCCCGTTTTGCTTTCTCAGGAATTTCTTGGATCTTTACTTCTGTGATTAACAGTCGAGGCTTTTTGTCAATAAATTTAATTAAAAATAGGGTACAATTTAAGTAGTGTTGTCATTTTTAAGCCTTAAAAGTCCCACGATGTGCTTTTTTTTTTTTTCAACAAATTAGTCTCACACGTTCCCACAGTTTACTAGCTCAAATGCTGCAAAGATGATGAATTTCACCAGCTGCTGGATGACTATTGATTACTTGAGTGTTACTTGGCATCTGGGTTGAATTCTTACTGCTGTGTGGGAGGCTAACTAGTTGTGGATGGACTTGAGGAATAGCAGAAGTCAAGGTCTCCATATCTTAACGGCTTTTATTTTACACCTACCACAATAAAAATGGATTTTCGCCATATGGGATCTTCATAGACACGTGGACAATATTATTGGTACCCCTCGGTTAATGAAAGAAAAACCCACAATGTTCACAGAATTAACTTGAATCTGACAAAAGTAATAATAAATACAAATTCTATGAAAATTAACCAATGAAAATCAGACATTGGTTTTGAACTGTGGTTCAACAGAATTATTTTAAAAAACAAACTCATAAAACAAGCCTGGACAAAAATGATGGTACCATTAACTTAATATTTTGTTGCACAACCTTTTGAGGCAATCACTGCCATCAAACCATTTGTGTAACTGTCAGTGAGACTTCTGCACCTCTCAGCAGGTATTCTGG
Source organism: Amphiprion clarkii (assembly GCA_027123335.1). Lineage (NCBI taxonomy): Eukaryota > Metazoa > Chordata > Actinopteri > Pomacentridae > Amphiprion > Amphiprion clarkii. The sequence goes on along the minus strand of CM049569.1, from coordinate 1,952,138 downwards.
TCCACTCCTCATCAGCAGACTGCTCCAGTTGTCTCAGGTTTGAAGGTTCCTTCTCCAGACGCCATGTTTCAGCTCCTTCCACAGATGTTCAATAGGATTTAGATCAGGGCTCATAGAGGCCACTTCAGAATAGTCCAATGTTTTCCTCTTATCCATTCTTGGCTGTTTCTAGCTGTGTTTTGGATCATTATCCTGTTGCAAGACCCATGACCTGCGACTGAGACCAAGCTTTCTGACACTGGGCAGCACATTTCTCTCTAGAATACCTTGATAGTCATGAGATTTCATTGAACCTGCACAGATTCCAGACACCCTGTACCAGATGCAGCAAAGCAGCCCCAGAACATAACAGAACCTCCTCCATGTTCCACAGTAGGGACACTGTTCTTTTCTTCATATGCTTCATTTCTGCATCTGTGAACATAGAGCTGATGTGCCAGAAAGTTCCAGTTTTGTCTCGTCTGTCCATAGGACATTCTCCCAGAAGCTTTGTGGTTTGTCAAAATGCAGTTTGGCAAATTCCAGTCTGGCTTTTTTATGGTTTGTTTTCAACAATGGTGTCCTCCTTGGTCGTCTCCCATGAAGTCCACTTTGGTTCAAACAACGACGGATGGTGTGATCTGACACTGATGTACCTTGACCTTGGAGTTCACCTTTAATGTCTTTAGAGGTTGTTCTGGGCTCCTTTGTTTCCATTCCTATTATCCGTCTCTTCCATTTGTCATCAGTTTTCCTCCTGTGGCCACGTCCAGGGAGGTTGGCTACAGTCCCATGGATCTGAAATTTCTGAATAATATGTGGAACTGTAGTCACAGGAACATCCAGCTGCTTGGAGATGGTCTTCTAGCCTTTACCTTTAACATGCTGGTCTATAATTTTCTTTCTAATCTCCTGAGACAACTCTCTCCTTGGCTTCCTCTGGTCCATGTTTAGTGTGGTTCACACCATGTCACCAAACAGCACAGTGACTACTGTAACCCTATAAATAGGCCGACTGACTGATTACAAGATTGGAGACACCTGTGATGCTAATTAGAGGAAACACCTTGATTGAACATGTCCCTATGGTCACATTATTTTCTTTTCTTCTTGTCTTTTCTAGGGTACCATCATTTTTGTCCAGGCCTGTTTCATGAGTTTATTTTTTTTAAATAATTCTGTTGAATCACAGTTCAAAAGCAATGTCTGATTTTCACTGGTTAATTTTCATAGAATTTTTATTTATTATTACTTTTGTCAGATTCAAATTATTTCTGTGACCACTGTAGGTTTATCTTTCATTAATCGAGGGGTACCAACTATTTTGTCCATGTGTGTACATGTGTCCTCTCATGTAGATGATCCACAGCTATCCCCAGCTGTCCAACTTTCCATGCACACATGCATCAGCCAAATTAAGACTTCGGATTTCTATCGCCTCAAAATAGATGCGAGCGGCAGTGTAGAGCCTATTCTGTACTCAAGTGTATCTGTGTATGAAGCGAGTTAAAAAAGAACAGGATCGACGGCAGAGCACCTATTTTTCTTTTTTATTATAACAATACCATATAAAATCAATAGGCTTTATCACACAATCAGTTCGTTCTAAATAACCACTCTCTATCCACATTCACGTCCTGCTATCACAAACCCCTGACAGATAATGAAGGCACTCCACGTTCTGCTGTTTCACTGTTTGGTTCTCGGTCGAGCCTTAAGGCTGTTGTTTCGGTTACTATATTGTACGCATGCAGCTACTGTACGTCTGACCACAGATCAGTTGGATTTGGCTTTTTAGACTTTACCATACTGGTCCCACAGGCTGCTGTGATGGAGCAGCTACACAATGCTGAAGACGGAGAGAAACAAAGTTCAGTGTCCCTGCTGTGACATCCTCAGAATCTGGAGAAGCAAACGCTGCACCTCTTCATCCATACGACCCTGTGGGAGGGTAAGAAGACAGAAAATTATGTCTCCATATTGTAATTCGTGTATGAGCACAGGCACGATAACTACAACGAGTGCTGGAATGTAATTATGTGCTGTAAATGTAAATTTCAGTACTTGTAATTCCATTTTTGCTACATGATGTTATTACTCAGCAAAATGTCAAAGGAAAATATTCCACTTTTTACTCTTCTGTGCTTATTTGACAGTTTTAGATATGAGCTACTTTGCATTAACTGCATACGAAACATATAATAAGCTTATTATATCTGATAGAGACCTCTTTCAAGGTGTGAAAACTAGATTATAAGTTGCCTTGTACACTCCACCACATTTCATATTCTGTCAAGCAATGAGGCAATAATGAAATGGAAATTCTTTCAAAACTCATTTGCATGTTAGAAAAATCTGGATGTCCAGTGACACCCATGCACAACTCAATTTTTCACTAAATGTACCGGAAAAGAGAAATTAGCCATTAACTAGCCATTAGAAAAGCCTGACCCATCTTAGAAATAATGAAATCTGTCAAAAGCATCAAAAGTAAGCAACTTCAAGCAAACTTTCAAAATTTCACACAACCATCTAAACCTTAGTGGTGAAGTACGATAAAAGTGAACAAGGCCGAGTCGAGCCACTTTTCTCTGCACGCTCCTGAAACTTCATCCACTTTGTCTGGTTAGAGGAGATGGTGGACAGATCTTCATTGTCTGCATCTCGAAGGGGGGCAAATTCAAAACAGCCAGTGCCATTCACAGTCCAGACTCTTGGCTGTTGTTTTAGAAAATGCACCCACTGAGCAGATCCATGTTCCAAAACTCACTAAACAGTGCAGACAAAAGTGTCGGTAGGTGGTCTACTTCTACACAAATTGCTGTGGTGTGACTTGGAGCTATTAACACAACTGATTAAGATGTACAAGCAAACGGATATAGAGCATACACACGTTGAAATCCTCAACAAAATTCCATTTTTAATGTGAATTTGTCTGTTTATGTGTGCACTCAACTGACCTGTACAGCTGCCAGTAAATGGGAGCGATATACAGTCACCACTTGCTTGTGCTTTCTCTCCCAATCCTGCAAAAAAAAACAAAAAAAAAAACAGAATATTTCAGTATCATGTAGAGATTCAGTGTGGATATCAGTTGGTCATTTTCAAACATATACATTGAAAGAAGCTTTAACGTGCATCCCTGATGTGAATTCTTTCCTCACCTGGAGCTGCTGGGTGAGTATTCCGATCCTGTTCTGCAGAGCCACTTGCTGTCCGGGGTTTCCATGATGGGCGGGTGAAGAGGAGGAGGAGGAGGAGGAGGTGATGCCGAGAGGAGGTGAGAGAGCCCCCAGGGCCTCCTTTAGCCGGAACACCTCCTTTGACAGCTCCGTTATCTGCACACATACATCCAACACATCAGTTAGCAGATCTTTCTCTTCCACAGACGCAGCTGGAGCTTTCAGTTCCTCACCTTGCGGTCCTTCTCCTTGACCAGGCCCTGGGACTCCTGGATGCCTTTGTGGAGCTCCTGGATGTGGCTGGACTGGGCCTGAAGTTCCGTGAGCTGCTGCTGCACCGTGGCCAGCTGGGACTCTGCGACCTGCCGCTCGCTCTTGTTAAAGAGCGCCTCCCTCTGCACCTGGAACACCTAGACCGGTAAAACCACCAGTGGCATCCTGTCACTGAAAACACGCTGTCTATCCTCACTGAAGATACTTTCTACTGACGCAAGGTGTAGAGTTAAAGAATTAAAATAGACAGATTCATGCAAACAGAAGCACACATCTGGAGGAAAAAGGAAAGTCCTGCATTCATTTTTGATTCAACTGGAGCCTTCCTTCAATCTGTTCTAGTCAAATATATAAGCAGCATTATGGTATATTATTTATGGAGATGAACATTTTGCTGTGTTTGCTGCTTGGGAAGGATCCTCAACTACTTAATTTGCATTTCCATGGTCAGATCTCATGCTATACATTATCATGCTTCCTGATTGAGTGAAAGCACAAAACATTAATGAATAAATCTAAATCTTACGTCAAAATAGTTTCTGTCGTCCCTGTATAACAATGCTACCTCCACTACCAGTGTGCATGTAAGCACACATTATCCTAAATGTTGGATCTCAGCTCCAAAAAGGCCACGTTTTGCAATAAATAATAACCGCTCCTTTAAGATAACACTCTCTATGTGAACAGGAGGCCCTTTAATAGCTATTGTGTTTGCCGTTCAGCATCGGAGAGACAATCATCCAGTTCACAGAGTATTTATTTCTGAATGCCACTTCACAGGCTGAAGGAAAATAACATTTTCAAGCGATCTGGAGACTACAGTGCACATGCAACAGTACTTCAGCCCATCAGTGAGCATATATACAGAGATCACTGAAACAGAGGGAGGTACTGAAGACGGGAAATGCATACGAATAATGTAGAAGCAGGAAAGAGGCCTTCATGCAACAGAGCTCACTTTGTGGGAGAGACAATAACATCTAATTTGGCTTTAGATGACACCAGAAAGGACTGGAGACGGACACAACAACACACACACCTCAGTGCAGGTCTTCTCATGTTTGCGGGTGAGATCATTGAATCGGGCCGTGATGGCGTTGATCTCGGCCTGCAGGGAGAGCCGCAGGGCCTCGTGGTCCTCCTTAGAGATCAGACCTTGTTCTGCAGCCTTCTGGGATTTCAGCTCCCTCAGCTCCATCTCTTTCTCTGTCACAGCGTCCTGAGCTGCAGCTGCACTGCTCTCACTGGCCTGCAGGGAGCGCTGGAGCTCCGCCTGGGAGCAAAAAGCACAGATTAACTGGTGGATTATAACACTGTGCAGTGGCAATTTAAAAGTTTATAGCAAAATCAAAAAATAGACTCCTAAGTGAGATAGAAGCAAGATGACAGTTATATTTACATGATTTTCTATTTGCATGTTTTCACACACAATGTAGTACCGCATGTGTACTTATGCTGACCTCATATGATGTATACTCCTCTGTTAATCAAAAGTAGACATACGTTTCATTCCAAAAACAACTATTACAAGTGTTCTTGAGAAAATATCCTAAAATGAATTGGAGTGGAACTTCTTGAGTTTGCTAGAATCCCTCTAGAATCTTTATCAGGTCTAAAAGCAATGAGAAACAGCCTTAAAAATAAATTCAAATATGTCTCAGAACATTCGTATGCCAGTGCGCACATATTTATGGCAGAAGTTGTTTCAAATGTTTACACAGTCTGCAAAAAGTTCTCCTACTAAAGCAGTTTCAATGGAGGTGCAGGAGAACCACAGTTCTACTTTGCTGAAAAAATCACCGTCAAAACTAAAATGAGGATTCAACCATCTGTGTTTGACAAATTCAGTAGCTATCATATAAATTTTTCATTCTTTTTTAGCTCAAAATCTCCTCTCTGTGACACCGAAGGGGCCATGCTTTTGTAGGAACAAGCATGTCACAGCTCAGTAAAGAATGACTGAATATGGAAACAAAATACAAATTTCAGACCGAAAACATCATCATTTTAGAAGATCACTACTGAGATTAATGGCAGATAAACTTTAGTATATGTTATATATACATTCACACACCCATATTTCTCATACTGAACTTGCTTTATAGGAGTAATCTTTTCGGACAATGTTCAAAAATATGTCGAAAGATTTTCCTTTAGGACAAGAATTAGCAAAAAAGACTCTTTCACATCCAAGTGAAAGCAGATTTCTACATGTAACATCAATTACATAAGAATGCAAAGTGAGCAATTGCATAACTATTCATCCCTTTAAAATGACTCAACTGGTTCAACACCGGTGCAGCCATTTGGTTCTAGAAGTCACATCATTTGTGTAATTGGAGATTATCTGAGTGCAGTGAATGTGTCTCCAGTGACTGTAGTATAAAAACACCTGTACCTTGGAAGGTCCAGTCACTGGTGAATCTGTAATCCTGGATTTAAGTACATCATGAAGAAAAAATAACACTCTAAGCAACTCAGTGAAAAGGTTACTGAATAAAAGAAAACTTCCAAGGGTGAATGTTGGATTGGCTGAATCAGAGCCCAGACCTCAATCTAGCTGAGAATTTGCTGGACTTCAGAAGAGCTGTTCATTCACATGTCCTGTGCAAACCCTACAGAGCTTGAGCAGTTTTGCAAAGAAGAATGGGGTAAAACTGCAGCGTCCAGATGTGCAAACCTGATTGAGACCGTATTTTCAATTAACTGACATTACTTTGTAGAAATCTGTTTTCACGTTGCCATAAGAGAGTCTCTTTTTGGGGTAAATTTACTACTATTTTTCCGATCCCTGCTGACCTTGACCTTCTCGTGCTCTTCTTTGGGAACGGCGTCCTGCATGGCCTCCAGTTTGGCCTCCAGCGCAGCCGCCTGCTCCTCAGCTTGGCTCCTGAGGTTCTTCTCCTCCTGGAGCTCCTGCAGCGTCTGGGCCAGCTGTTCCGACACTGCAGACAGCGCCTCCTTGTGCTTGGAAAGCGGCACTGCATCTTTCAGCTGCAGGGCGTCCTGAGCTCGGCCTTCCCGCTCAGCACAAAGACAGTCCAGAGCCTGAGCTGCTTCCTGCCTGGCGACCTCCAGCTCTTCTCTCACTGCTGCCAAGGTGCGTCTGGAATGGTCTGATTGGACAGATGCATGATCATTCACAAAATTCTTTAAAAATGCTAGATATTATCAACTAAATACAATGATTTTCAGTTCAGCAAAAAAAAACAAAAAACAACTAACTGTGCACACCTGAGACGACTGAACGCTCTGAGCTTTCTGAATGCTCCTCCTCCTCCTCTTCCTCCTCTTCCTCTTCTCCACGTGGAGGAGGTCGGAGCCTCTCCAGCTCCAGGAGGGCATCGTTAAGCCTCCTGGCCACATCTGCCCTCTCCCTCGCCAGCTGCTCACACTGCAGCCCCAGAGTCACCTGCACCTCCTCCAGCTCTGATCGGGGAACACACTTCCTCAGCTCCCCCTCCAGCTCGCCCAAACGCTCCTGAAGGCGACGAACCTGATTCCCGTCTCCTCCCGCTCCTCCCTCGTTCCCAGATGTCCTGCTTTCTGCCAGGGCTGCCTCCAACTCTGAAACTTTATCACGCAGGCCCTTTACCGTCTCTCCACTTTGTGTCTCCTCTCCCTCTTTCGTGGACTCTTTCTGGGATAGAGCAGCCTGGAGTTCTTCTACTTTCTCCGTCAGCTGTTTGATTGTGTCACTCTCTGGGTCACTGTGACCCCCAGCCTCGCCCTGCCTCTTAGCAAGCTCCTCCTCTAACTCCGTCACTCTGGCTCTCAGCTGCTGCGCCTCCTGGCTCGGACCGCCGTCTGAAGCCCCTGCACCTGCTGTGGGAATATCTCCTTCAGCGCACTCCACAGAAAGCACCCCGAGGTGCATCTGCTCCTTCAGCTCCTCCAGCTCAGACTGGGAAGAGGCCAACTGCTCCTCCAGCCCACGCAGCTTCTCCTTAAGAGCTTCTGTGCTCTCTGCATCTGCACCTCCTTCCTTCTCATCACCACTGCCAAAACAAGACAAGCATTATCAGCTGTTAAAGCAAAACTATCGTTGGCTTTTAAAAGAGCACTATGCGATTTTATGTTATTTTACGTAGTTTATCTTCATCTTCTTCATGTATAGATTAAAGGATGATTTCTTCACTCAGTGATCATCATTTATGCTACAAAATGTCAGAAAATGCTGGAAAATCCCAGCTGCAAATCCATATTCTTATCATTTTTACTTGATAAATAGATCATGAAAGTTATTTAGAAATGATCACAATGGATTAAAAATAGTTCTCCATCAAAAAAATAAATCAAGTGATCATTCTACAAAAGTTTAGCATTCTGTTTAACACTAAAACAGTGTATCCTTGCATGTACTGCTGCCAAAATGCAATTTGTACATTTAAGAAAGACGATAAACATGATGCAATAGTGGTTAAAAACCGATGGAAACCATGATGTCATGAGCAAGAAATTTTACCGACCACCTTTCTCTGCCTCCATCATGCTGCAGGATTTTTTTAAATGCTCAGCATGTTTGAAAATGGTTCCTATAGAGGCCCCATGCACGCAGTGCTGAGGTTGCCAGAATGATATTAATAAAGGTGTGCTCATCTCATGTTAGACCGGATCATGTGAATGCGAACTGCGATGTGGCTGTCACTCCAGTTTTTTGGTGGTGAATCATAAATGAATCGATCTTACTGTGTTTCTGCCACACTGGAGGCCTCGTCTGACGCCTGGGCCTGAGAGAGACGCTCCTGAAGGGCTTCAAACTCCGTCCTCAGGGTCTCATACTGAGCTATGGGGACAAACTCTGAAGTGGAGGTCTGCATGTCTGTGTCATCTTTCTCAAACATCTCCAGCATCTGTACACAACAGAGATTAGATTATATCACCTGATGGAAGTTAACAGCTTACAGTTACATGCATTGTGCTGTTTGTCAGTAAACTCTGCAAGCTAAATTGCACAGAGCTTTCAGATAGCATCATCAGAGTACACTAAATATTTAAGTTACAGAATAAGTAGTATTTAGGAAAATCCTGATCAAGCTTATTTGATTGTTTATTATTTTGTATTTGCTGAAACTGAAAGCCAATCGGATCATTTTTTTCGAGACAATACACACTTCAAGTCGTCGCTTAGATGTAGTACCTGGTTGTGCCAGCAGGTGGAACCTCTTGCATTTCACAGTTAATTTATACTTTTGGCATGTCCCTAGGAGTATATGTGACGTGAATTTCGTCATATGCCGAAGTCCACAATGTTCTGTGCAGATTGCTTTGCAGTCATCTGTGTGCAGCACAAAAGTTGTGACTGCACAGGTTGCATATACAAAAGAAGAACAAACAAGTGCCTTTTGTCTCTTTTGTGCTATTATTTTGTGTGTACAGGCACAGGCACACAAAACATTTTACTGTGCACTGTACCATGTACAACTGTGTATGTAGCAATTAAATTTGATTTGATTTGCTTGTTTAGAGGACAGACTGTATGAGGAGATTCTTGGCCATCCACACCTTTAAAGTTCATCATTAAAAGAGCTGTAATTGCAGTAGCTGTTGTTGTACTTTGCAGCTGTTTTCATTTGAACATGATGTGCATTGACGGATCCCAAATATAGGGGGAACTTTTAAATTCCCCAGGAAATCTATGCTATGTTCACACATCTGACACGGTGCTACAGCCCAATCTGTAAGTAGCTGCTGTATACTGTAATAATTGTCCCATTTGTTTTTCTGTGTTCAATATGCAACCACTAGTGTAGCCCTACGATAGCATGAACAAAACTGTGTGCCCTTCCGTGGTTTGCTTTCAAAGTCCACATCAGTCTTCGCACACAGGCACTGAAAGCATGAATTGGTCCTAACCCTGTAGCAACCAGAGGAGGCAGACCATTCTGTGTTGGCAAGGAGAGAGCACTGTAGGGGTTTAACTAAGGAAGGGGCACCATGACAAAGTCTTCTGGGATGCTTAATGACCCTCCGCTAACACACACGTTAAATCAAAGAGGAAAGCAACGTGCAGGTTTGTGGAGATATTGATCAGTTAAAGAAGAAAAAAGTCATCCCAACCTGTAACATAGAATTAGACCAAGAAATACTGAAGCAGGTTCATCATTTCAAATATCTCAGTTCATGGATAACAACAGATGCAAGATGTGAAACAGACATCAAATGTAGAATAGCAATGGCAAGAACAGCATTTACAAAGATGAAAAATATACTGACAAATAAGAAAATAGCAATTAGCATCAGTATGAGGACTCTCAGCTGTTACATCCTACCAGTGCTCATGTACGGATGTGAATCTTAGAACATAAATAATAAAATGTTGAATAAAATCACTGCAGCAGAGATGCGGTTTTACAGACGCATGCTGCATATATCTTACATGGACAGAATAACTAATGAAGACGTTTTAAAAACACTGAACACAAATTATACACTACTGAGCAAAATTAGGAAACGGCAAGCAACATTTTTTGGACACATCTTAATGAAGGAGGCCCTGGAATATATCGTCCTAACTGGAAAAATTAATGGGAAGAGAGGACGAGGCAGACAGACAATGAAAATGATAGATGGACTTACATCATGGCTACATATGGAACTGGCAACAGTCACAGTTCAGAAAGAAAAAGATCACCTACGCTGAATGGCATGGCACTTGATTGATTGATTGATGATCAGTTAAAAATTGCCTTGACTGACCCAAATACAGAAGAGAATCAGGATCAGCACATCCCTAGTAGTAATGCTTGGCTTATATCTTGGTGCAGCCAATGGACTGCAAGTCTTCGTGACTAAACTAATGGACTTTAGCGAGTTAGTATTTCAGTTCCATTACATGAAGGATAAATAAAGAAAAACTGACCCAAAGTGCTTTTAATCCCTAGTAAGAATCAAACCCCAAAGACATTGGATCCAACAGCTTTTCATCACAACACCCATCCCTACCCGGCAAAATAGATGTAGCCCCCTCTTCAATGAACTATGAGTTACAGAAACCAGCATAATAAACCAGCATTATAAATCACAGAGGAAAATTCTGGTTCTAGTTTGTTTCCGTCCTACATCACGAACACCATCTCTCCTTGTCCCCATATCAGACATAAGGATTCCGGCTTCCCTCTCTGGCTCTTTTTTCACACAGTAGGACAGATGTGAAACTCTTGGCCTGGATCCCTGTTTGTCAGGCCTCCAGTGGTGAATGAAAAACCACACCATTACAGAACCCTTCAAACAAACTTCAGAGCTGAAGAGCAGCGTTTACTTCATCCAGCAGGACCCAGTCAGTGACGAATGTCTACAAAATGCCTCCATGTCTGCATCTGATGCTGCTCTGTTCTATTTATACTTGTGTGAACACAACTGCCGCGGTGCATTAGCGTAGCAGAGTGCACCGTCCTGAAGTTTAAGTGCTCATGACTAATGCTTGAGTCAGGGACACTCAACTTCTCTTGAAACAGAATCTTCATGTTCAGCCCAAGAATCACTGAATAATCACTTCACCATCAGTTTATACTAGGGTATTGTGTGTTTGGGTGCTTTAATGTGGCACATATTGGGCACATGAGTATCTTTTGTGCATGTGTTTGAGTAGGTGTTCCATTAGTATGTATACTTATGCATTTGTGTTGTTTGGCCTTACCTGCACTTTAAGAACAAGTTCAGAATTCTCAGCAGTAAGTTCCTCTATTTGTTTACGCAGCTCAGCAACAGTTCCAGAATCTCCAGGGGCAACAGGGCGGCCGGCTGACTCAGTGTCCGCTTGAGGAGTGTCCTCATCCTGAGCAGCTCTGGAGCGCCTCGAGAGCAGTTTTTCTAGAGGGAGGAGAAACCACAACAGAAGGAAATCAATCCTAATAATGACAGACACAGGAATGGCCTAGTAATACAGCAGGGACACATGCTTGTCAGTACATGCGTGTGCTCTGCCAGGGCTGGGAAAGTTCATGGACACACAGATCGCATACCTGGGAAGTCCAGCATTTCATCCATGTCCTCAGAGTCACTTGCCCCAATACCATGACCGCCCTTTAGCTCCTCCAGCAGCCTGTCCCGCTCGGCCTCGGCCTCCTCCAGACGCTGCTTTAGTAGGGACAGCTAGTGGACAAACACATAGAAAAACTATACCTAAAACTTGTGATTTCTTAGTCTTTATAAAGATACTTGTTTTCCACAGTTTGCTTCTGACTGGGAGAGGATAAAGTGATAAAAGCAGTTAGATAAGTTGAGAGGTGCTGGTTCTTTTTTGCAGGAGGCCAGAGAAGACGCTAGACCTCGCTCTGTTGTGAGTTATTTGTGGTAAAAGGTTGAATGTTGGATCTTTCAGAAGTGGTTTGCGCCACAGAATTTCATGAGTATACCTTTTACACAGACTCTGGACATTGCAGTGGGGCCACACAACTTTTTATGGGGAGACGCTTAGGTTCATTGTCATTTTAAATTACACCTATTAACATTTGTGTTCAATCTGTGGTGAAAATGTGTACTAATTTCATCTAGTTGTCAACATTTTACAGTGATCGCTTAGTGTGCTATACACTGTTTCCCGCTGTCTTTTCTGGTCTTGTTTGTAAGATCGGTTTGCTTTGGTTAGTCCACCCAACCTTGTGTGTCACGTGGACAAAAAGACATGAAAGTGCATTTTGTGAGATCTGTAATTAATCGCCTTAATCCCTGGTAGTACTGAGACCTGACTTCTGTGTGTTTGCTTACATCTCCAAGTGATTTTTTTGTGGTGATATTCCAGATGCAAAGTGACAAATTAGAATATTAGACTTGTGATTTGACACCCATGGTTTTCTTGGGTTCTCATTTACACTTAGGATATTAATAGAGTATATGATTAGCTCCTTTTGAAAGGAACATGATTTTCACTTCGTTGGGCAATTTTTGCATTAAACATCAGCACAATCACATGCCTTATTCCATGCTTTGTTTACTGTTTGGCCTGCAGTGTAAGATTTAATAAATAGTTAGAGGTTTAAATAAAATCAGTGTGAGGAGGAAGGATTTGAATTTTACACTGCCTGCTGTTCAGTACCTCCTCCAAGGCGGAGAGGGCGCTCTGATGCTGCTGCTCCAAGGCTTTAATCTTCTGCAGCAGGCGGCCTCTCTCCAGACGAAGCCGTCGGATCTCCTCGAACACCTCCTCGTCTTCACCCTTATGCACACAACCAGAACAGCCAATCATAGACTGTAATACATGTAATATGAAGGGGAAACATGCACTGCAACCTAAATGAAGATTTACAGTGCTAACCTGGGCTGATGCCTGGGATTCTGGAGGTTGGGGAGAGGCAGAAGGGGGCTCAGGGGACTGGGCTGGAGGATCTGGACTGGGCTGTGGAGAGGGTGGCAAACCCTGGATCTTCGTGATGAGAAAAAGTATAACAATTGTAATGACAGGGATAGCTTAGTGTAGCTGATCTCTTGAGAAGCACTGCTGAACCACTAAAGAAACTAGCATGAATATGGACACCAGTGGAGGTTATTGGCTTGCATGTGGTACCATAGATTCATGACATTAATCTGAGGTAAATTTATTTGTTATCCAGCACAACCAAGTTGACGGTTTCAACATTTCTTTATGTTTCAAGTGTAGGTTATATAAGCCAGAGATGTTTTTCATCCACTGAAGTGTTCCTTGCAGTACCTGAAGAGGAGAGCGCGGCGGTGGAGGAGCTTTCCGTTTGCGGGGGGTGGTTCCCCCTTGCACTGATGAGGCGCCTGAAGGGATTTGAGCTGGCTGCGGTGGGGTTGGTGGGGTTGGTGGGTGACAGGAAGGGGATCGCAAACAAGCAGAGGTCAAGCGCAACTTATAAAGGAAAATGGAGGAAACTAAGATAAGGCGAAAAGGGTCGGCAACAAAAGGGGAAAGAAAGCCAACAAAAAGAAAGCAGCACACAAAAACAATGACCTCATATTGGAAAACATGCACAATATGATCAGCCGAAGTGAGCCATGATCTCACTGATGGAAGGAGTGATGCAACACACAGCTATGCAACATTACCTCCTCGCCGGCGCCCTCAGATGCTACGTACGCGTGAGAAAAGAGAAAGTAAAACACTTAAACCTCGTTAAGCAAGAAGGTTCGGCAAGTCGTGTATCTTGTAGAAAATCCACCAAACTGTCCCAATTACAGAACACAAACTGATGTGGTCAGGCGTCACATGCAAACAGAATCCTCTCCTTCATCACTATCTCCTCAGACCAGCCACACATCTGTTTTTCATATATCAGCAAAGTCTTTGTTGGGAGATGAAAGTGGAGCAAGCCTTTCATTTTTTTAACTCCACTTTATGATCACACCCAGCTGTCCTCCTGATCCACTTCCTCCTATTACAGCTGTTTCCTGGGGGAGCTGAGAGTCAGTCGGGATCTGGGGCAGCACAGCAGCCAACAGGAGCCCCACGCCGAAGATCTGTGCAATGCTGCTGCCATGTGTTTTATGGAACACTGCCTCTTCATGTGAACTAATGCTGTCAGGAGCTGTTTCATTCAGCATTTAAGAGAACTAACAGGGCGGGATTCGTGATAATTTGGTCAGGCAGAGAGGGAATGGTCAAAAGAGCTGCGCTAGTTAGAAAAGGCCTTAAGAGACACTTCTGGGAAAATACTCAGACCTCATACTGTACCTGGAGGTACTCCGTCCTGCAGCATCTGAATGATGCGCTGGTTGCCTGTGGTGGTGCTGTAGTCGGTCGCTGTGTGTCCAAGTGTGTCGACGAGCTGTGTGTTGGCTCCGCCTCTCAGTAGAGCCTCTACAGTCTCAACACTGTCACTCTCACAGGCCAACATCAACGCAGACCTGCGATTCCAAACACAATATTATAACACAACATCAAAATTCCCTACAATTTAAAATGAAGCTGAAGGAGATTCTGAAAATGAAACGATTGTACTCATGTGTAGGGATGAAGGGTTAGGGGTGTGTGTGTGTGTGTGTGTGTGTGTGTGTGTGTGTGTGTGTGTGTGTGTGTGTGTGTGTGTGTGTGTGTGTGTGTGTGTGTGTGTGTGTGTGTGTGTGTGTGTGTTTAGATAAGTGACAAATTAAAGGAAATAACAGGAAGCCTTTATCACTACAGTGGCGGGTTCTGATTGCTCTCTTATGTTTTAGGGGACAATTTGGTAGCATGGTTTGGGTCAACATGTCCCCTTTAAAAATCCAGTTATTCTAACTGATCCCCTTTATCCTATAAAGGAACATTTCCATCCTGATGGGAGTGGTTTGTTCCAGGATGCCCACATCCATAGGGTACAAGAGGTCGCTGAATGCTGTGATGAATCCTATGCTACATATTTGTGAAGTTTGGTGATGACACCACCATAGTAGGACTAATATCTGACAACGAGATCCGCTACAGCGAGGAGATCCGGTGTCTGGTGAGCTGGTGCTCTGAAAGCGATGTGGTGCTGAATACCACCAAGACAAATGAGATCATTGTGGACTTCAGGAGAGCCTGGACAACGACCACCCCACCTGTCTGCATAAATGGAGAGGAGGTAGAAAGGGTGACATCATGTTCCTAGGTGTCCACATCACCAGTGATCTCACACGGACCATCAACACCTCCCATTTGGTGGAAAAGGCACAGCAGAGACTTTTCTTTCTGCAGAGGCTGAGAAAGGCCAAGCTCCCCTTGCAGCTTCTCGTGAACTTCTATAGGAGTACGATTGAGAGCATTCCATGCTACTGCAGCACGGTCTGGTTCTCCAGCTGCATCACTGAAAACAGAAGGCCTGCATCATAAAGGCTGCATAGTGGATTGTGGGAGCACAGCTTCCCAGCATGGACACAGTCTAAGCTAGTCAGCTAAGGAAAAAGGCCAGCAGCATCGCGAGACCCAACCCATCCAAGACACAGAATGTTGGTCCCACTTCCATCAGGGAACAGTTGCATTTCTGCTTTTTACAGATGACGTGGTTCTGTTGGCTTCATCAGGTCATGACCTTCAGCACACACTGGGATGGTTTATGGCTGAGAGTAAAGGGACCATGATGAGAGTCGGCACCTCCGAGCCTGAGGCCATGGTTCTCAGGTGGAAACCGATAGATTGCTTCCTCTAAACTGGGGGTGAGTTTCTGCCCCAAAAGAGGGCACTGAAGTATCTCAGGATCTTGTTCGTGAGTGACAGAAAAATAAAGAATGAGATGGACAGGTGGATTTCTACAGTGCCAGCAGTAAAGCAGTAGAGCACTGTATTAGATCATTATAGTGAAGAGCTGAAAGATGAAGCTCTCAGTTTATCAGCCAGTCATGAGCATCATGAACTCTGGGTAGTGGCTGAAAGAATAAGATCACAGATAAAAGTGGCCGAAATGAGATGCCTCCATAGGCTGACTGGGCTTAACCTTAGAGATAAGGTGAAGAGCTCGGACATCCGAAGGAAGCTCGGAGTTGAGTCGCTACTCCTCCCGGATCCAAATGTGGTGGTTCAGGCATCTGATTAAGATGCTACCTGGGTGCCTTCCATTGGAATTTTCCAGGAGATCCAACTGGGAGGAGATCACAGAGTAGACAGAGGAGTCACTGGAGGGATTATATATTTCATCCGGCATGGGAACACCTCAGCATCCCCCAGAAGGAGATGGAAAAGGACAAAATGGACATCTGGAATGCCCTGCTTAGCCTGCTGCCACTGGGACCCGACCCCAGACAAGCAGAGGAAAAAGGATAGAATTTAACTGTTGGACAGTTCTCTAATAATCCTCTCCAAGGGGCTGTTCAAGGCCAAACTGAAAGCTGCTGCTCCCAGCTGGAAGTCCTGACCTGCATTCCTCCAAATCCCTCCCAACTACTAGAATCTTTCTATGGGAATATTTCCTGCATTCTGACCGAGACTGCTGTGAAACTTATCCTTAAGGGTTTTCTTTTTGCTAAGAAGGCTGCCTCATGCCCCCGTCTGCCTCGGCAGGCCTCCTACATGTCTGACGCTTTCAGTCATTCCATCTGTCATGGTTTCAACAGCTACTAGAAAGCATCCAGTGAGATGGACAAAGGACAGACTACTAGCAATGCTGCCTCGCCGAACCTCGAGAGGAAGCGAAACAGTTTAATACCTTCCTTGGTTGTCCTGTATGTTTGCGTTGGCACCTCGACCCATCAGAAAGACACACAGCTCCACTCTGCTCATCTGGGCTGCTAAGATCAGAGGTGTGGCCCCGTCCTGAAAACACATTCAATGATCCAGACATGAAGCAACAATATACACATGTACTTGACAAGAGCATCTACAAATAACAAGAGAATCCCTCAATCAACAAAACCAGCAAATACATTGTAACTACAATCTTCAAACTTACACTGTCCTGGACGTCTAGGTTGGCTTTAAAATCCCACAGAGTTTCAGTGCAGGACAAGCAGCCACTGACCGCTGTGGGGTATAATCAGAATTACAGTTATCAAAGATTTACATAGGTACATTATGTTTATAGAATGAAATTCAATCTAATTGCTAAATTTCTTGTTGTAGTTAGAGAAAATATTTTATTAAAACTGAGGTTCAGTGTTTCTCTAATGTTTATATTGTATTAAATGGGATTTAAGAGAAGAATGTGTTCTGCTGATTGCTGTATAACTAAATGAAGTTGTGCCATAATGTAACTGTTACCTGCATGATGAAGTGGTGTCCTGCCAATGCTGTCAGTACAATCTACTGACAGTCTCTCCTGTTAGAGGAAACAAATAGATTCAATTTGCACTTAGCACAATTTTAAAAATCCTTTTTAATTTCTGATTTACAGAATTCGCTGTGTTTCTTTTACCTGCAATAGTCTCTTTAAACACTCTGATTGGCCATTTTTGGCAGCGAGGTGAAGGGCATTGAAGCCTGGAATCAGTCAGTTATGAAGAGACTTTTATAAACAGTCTGTGACACAAGAGATTCTTGGCTTGCTGGAGAACATGTTTTCATTATCAAATGCCTTACCAGCCCCATCAAGGACGTTGACGTCTGCTCCATGAGAGATTATTACCTCCAGACAGTCCAGTCGGCCTCGAGACACACAGAGATGAAAACTGACAAGAAAGGAAGGACAAAACATAATGCTAGTCAGTGCAGCTGAGAAACTAAACCTGGTTTATATCTACCTGATTCTGAGGCCAGTTCCTCTTGTTAGTTTAATTTTAGTACAAGGGAAAGTAGGCAAGAAACCATTAACCAAACAATGAAACGTGAAACACATGAAATGATAAAAACATGGAACTAGTGCAACTATTTTTGTGTGCAAGCTCAACACAGGATTGTTTCTAGTGGTTAAAGGGGAAAATAAAGTTCACAACTTACGCCGACTTGCCCTCAGAATCCAGCTTAGTGGGACAAAGGCCTTTTTTGACAATGAGGGCTGAGACTTTATCCGGTTCATTCTGCTCGACGGCCTGCAGCAGCCTCTCGTCACTTTTACTCCAGTCCTGACTCTGAAGGAGGCCAAACACGAGAACAGGTCACTACTGGATGAAAAACTAAGACCACACTGCAGATCTATTACCAGACAAAACAACGGATGAGTAAGAAATAGAAAGCAATTAGTACGTCTAACATGCTTTTCTTCTGCTGATTTAGAGAGTAATGCATATCAGTTCCATAAGTTACATTAAAAAAAGCTTTTAGGATACTGTAAACAGAAGAAAAAGGGTAATTCATTTTATTTTCTATTTATTGTATATAGAGAGGAGATACCTACTGGGAGCGGCAGCAGGCTGAGACAAGGACAGAACCGCTTCATCAGGCTAAAAACAGGCTGCTGAGGATCCATTCTGCTAGCACAACTATATAAAGCTACAGTGAACAAAGCCCACCACCGTGTGTCCTGCCTGACAGCACACACAGCCAGCTGGCTACATAGCAATACACACTGACTGCAGGTCATTTAGAGGAATCAACTAAGTTTCTGCAAGATACCCTTCAGAGGTCAGAGCAGCATCGTAATCTGGAGCTACATACCACAGAATTCATGCGGTCCTCAAAATCGTACCTCCACTGAAACTGAATATCTGCCCACAACATACAGTCGCACAGCTGTTCTCTGTCCTCACAGCCTCTCACAGTGCAGCGCTGCCTCTCCGCATCCAGAACAGCATCCTCTCCTCGTCCTGTTCCAGCTGCTAGCAGGGACAGCAAATCTCTCCACTGCACCTCCCTCCTGTCCTCGCTGTCCTCCTTTCCTCTAACCTCACCATTTCCCTGCTGCCTTCTTCTTCCTCTATAGAATACTCCCTCCTGTTCTCCACTAGTTTTTTCTTTTTTGGTCAGGTCCTGCACAGTAACCCCCCTCCTGGCAGCGTCGCAGATCTCTGCAGCTACAGAGCATAGAGGGCCTGGGTGATGTGAGGACTCAGCAAAAAGAGGAGGAAAATAAGCTGGATAAGCTGCACACCGATCGGGTTGTTTTGGATGGTCATTTACGTGGCAGGAGGGACATAATCAAACACACAAACAGGGTAAAGCTGAAAATAGCTAATGCTGAGCTCTATTTATCCATCCAGAGATGCTGCGATCCCTAAATGTGCAGCTGAATGGTGACATTACGGCTTCTTTAAGGAGGTAACAGGCTGTAATGGTGCAAAAAGCATGATAAGGTCACATCTTGGACCCTGCAGGCCACTTAAAGAGGCTTCCATGAGGTCAAAAGGTTGCTGTTTTATCAGCTTGTATCTGCCCCCCCCCCAAAAAAAATATTTTTTAAATTAAATATAGCATCCACTTCACTGCTATAATTCCCTATATATTGGCTCCTGTGTGCAGTAAGTTTAAACTGAAAGTAGCCCCTCGTGACGACAGCAGGAAAGCAGGAATTCTTTGTGAGTCCGTGCATGTGTCTGTGTGTGTGTGAATAATTGAAGGCTACCTGAGATCTCTGGCTATAGCAGCAGTCTGGAGGCAGCTCTGCTCTCCTGCTGCTGCTCGGTGACACTAAATCCCAGTGTGGCCATATATATACGTACACACATAGAAAGCAATCAGCCTGGGACCTATAGAAATGACTGAATGCAGAGCAGCTGTCATTGCAGATGAAAATAAAACAACTTGTGGGTGTTTGCTTTGCCTCCTTTAAAATACAACCACCTGTGCAGCTCAACAGTGCTTACCTCTGTCTTTTTAAACTTTGCTTTCAGACTTTTCATTGTGGTTTGATAGCCGAAGTCTCAGCGGGAACACTGCAAAAAAAAAAACAACAACAAAGAAATAAACAAGACAAATTGTGTTACTGGAATTTGCATGGTAGTCTGTGGGCCTTTATGGTTTTAATTCATCCACCCATGACTCAGTGATCAATACTGGTAATTTAGGTGCAGAAACATTGTAGGAACAGCAAGCAGAAGCTAACAAAAACACTAAAGGAGCTGATGCATGTAACACCCAGCTCCACACTGACCTGCTGGACACACATGCAGCCTACCTGTGGAGGTCCGTCCTGCTCCAGGTGAGGGTTTCCTCTGTGCCATCAGCTGCTCGTAGCAAAACGCTGGAGTCACTGCTGCCTGGCGGACAGCAGGCATTGTGGCCCGCCCCCGTCGTAAATCAACCAATCAGCAATGCGCAAAACGCCGGATCAGCGTTTGATTGGCGGTGATGGATGACAGGTGTCCGGAGCAGCTTTAAAAAAATGCGTAAAGAGGCGACGAGCGGGAGCGAGAACGAAATGTTTGCGCTGAGCAGCGTGCTGTGAGCGTGTGAAATGAATTTTGTCGTGCGTAATTTGGCATTTTATGGGTATTTTTACGCACCATGTGTCTGTTTATAGAGTTTAGCCATTTCTAGCTAATTCCAGACAGTGAATCTCACCAATGGCACGATAAAGAAAATGCGAGGTGAGTAAAATGAGTTTGCATTAATGCAACTGCACTATTAAGTGAATTTTTAAAATGAAACCTGATCATCTGGGACGCTTGTATCAAATCCTCCAATGCGTGTCCCATTTTTGTTCGCATTTCCTGCTTCTTGGTGCCATTTTCACTGTGAGTTTAAATGCAGCAGTTTTTTCCCCAAAAGCACACCTGCAGTACGCATAAGTCACCAAATGAGGGCAGTCAATGCAAAGCAGATGAAACAATAAGAGACAATTATTCCTGCACAACTGCCTCTTTATTCCCCCTCCACCTCCCACATTTAACCCAAAGGCTCACAGTTCTATTCAGATTAAACCATGACCTTGATGGATCTCCTCGTCACGTGTGACTGTTTGCAGCCACTGAAGCACAAGAAAATATTAAAAAGAGAAAACAGCTGCTTATAAACCCTTGCAAATTTCATGAATGATAGATGAAAGAGCAACATCTGAGTGAAGCCTGAAGTTCAGAGGAAATGTCACATCCATTTTTAGCCCCTTATAATGAGGCAGTCTTATTAATTTTCTGAAAGATTCCACAGTGCATTGTATGTATTTTTGGGGGGGATTCAATTAAATCTTTGGCTCCTAGCAACTGTGTGTATTTTGCATGAGAAAACGCAGCGATCGTGTACGTGTCTGCCTGTCTGCCTTTCATTATCTCACACTGACAAATCCTGGTTTTCCATTCCTGTTTTCTACGTACTTCTTACTCACTCTGACAGCCTGTCTGTCCGTCCGTCTCTGGTTTTCCATCTACTGCTTAGTTTCACTCGTTTCCTCCATAAAGTTTTGGCTCCCACTCTGGCCGGGATGGAAATTAAATGCATGCTCGGTGAGGGTTAGAGGTGGTGTTGGACTGAGAAGATTGTGCAGATGAAAAAAGGGCGTTTGTGACTGCAAGAAAGATTGCTCTGAGATGAGATAAGAGATGAAAATGCAAAGGTGGGAGAGAATGACAGCAAAAGGGCAGATAGAGGCAGAGACAGGATGCTAAAAGATGGTGTTTGGTACAGTGATTCTGCAGGAAAAATGTCAATATTTCTGTGCCAAAATAAACTGTCTTGTTCTATCAAGACCTATGTGATGTCCCAACAAGATCTCTATCAACTTAATAGATGTAGTTCCCACAAGATAAGACCTTTTGCACAACATACTGATCTGATTCACACATGATAATGACAGATAGTCGCAACATGAGCCTTTTTTTCAATGAGACTTTCTTGTTTCACCTTTAAAAAAAACAGATTTGGGGTAAGAGAAGTAAGGAGAAGGTTATAAGCAACGTCTTTTCCACAGATACAACTGAGAGGGGAGATGAAATTGATCCTGCCCTGGGATTTTTGCAGCCACACTCGCACAGCATCTTCAGATTTCCCTTCATGAACACCTTGGGACTTGTTTTTAACCTCCTTTACGTCTGGAGCCAAAGCTTTTTGAACCCTGGTGCAGACAGAACAGGCAGGACGGGGAAGATGTGAGGGTCCTGATGGGATAATGCTGATGTTAGTGGTGATAATGGTGCTGGTGGGGGTGGATCTTCTACAGCAGCCCGATGACCTCATCCAGCCTCCCGCCTCTGGGAGAAAGTGAGCACACGAGTGTCGTAAAGAAAAAGGCATTTATGGTCTTTTAACAGCGTTAGACGGGCCTTACCCAATGTGGCACACAATCCAATTGAACAGCCTGGACGCTGGATAATGTGACATCTGTGAGGGGATGAAACAGGCACCAAACAAAGGAGATGAAGCTTTTAGAAAAGCTTTATTTTTCTATCCGAGTGGACAGTGGACAGGCCTCAGGGGTTTTGTCATCTTGTGTGTGTGATAAGGAGAGTTTCTGTGGCTGAAGTCTCTCTTGCACCTTTTATAAAGAGGCAGTTTTGTTCACCCCTCAGGAGCTGCATCAAAAGTCATTTAAATCACCTTCACTGAGGCTAAAACATGAAAATTCTCCACTGATGTCATGCGGATAAATAATGTAGACCTTCGGAGCAGATTCGTGCGGAGCTGGTTTCCCTTCCACAGAGTCTGTTTCTGCATCTCCTGGAGGAGGATGCAGACGGTCTGTTGTTCGCAGCCTGTGTGATGTACAGATATTTCAATGAATGAACGCTTGGCTGACTGCGAAGGGGAACAGGAGGAGATATTCCGCTGGGAATGAAGCGCCTCCCCTTTAATCGCTCGCTTGAGTTTCTCTCCCTTCACTCGCACGTTTGCCGTCATTCGCTGGAGGAACTCTGGTGGATCCCACTGCTTGTGCCTTGTGGTAGAAGAGAAAGAGGAGCTGTTTCTCTGTTTTTGCGAGCTTCTGTGGATTGAAAAGTGGAAGGTTTTGTCACTCTTTTGTGTCGTTTTGCTGCCATAGACATGAAAAAACGCGGAATAAAGCGTTCAAAGTGGCTGAAGGACTGAATTGGTTCGGTAAGTGGTTGCGCTCTCGGTGCGCAGCGCTTTCTGGGATATAAATCCACTGCTATTTGGTTGTTTAAATAAGCTTATTGTCAGGCTCAGTTGAGACTACGCCAAAAATAAAATTGTTTTATTCTATTTTTAATGAAGTTATAAGAAGGAAAGTTAAAAAGACGTTTAAAATGAATCGATTTCTTTTGATTTGACGTTACTTTTTAAATAATCTCCTCCAGTCTTTGTCTTTACTTTTATGTAACCATGTTAAAGTCGGCTTTTATTGCAGGGGTGTGAATGTAATTGCAGCCTTTGGGCAAAGTCCAGATGCCAGACGTTATTGCTCCCTGCGTAAAACAAAAGGAGTGCGTAAAGCCCAGCTGTCGGTGCGGTTTAATGTCACATCTAAAATCCACACAGAACTGTGTTTGTGTGAGCAGCAGAGGGGAATAGTCCTGCACAAATGTTGTGAGAGGATCAGGACCTGTGGATTAATATTGTTAGAATGGAATTGTTATTTAATCTTTGGACTGTCTTGTCAGATCCTTTAAAAAAAAAAAAAAAGCAACAACAGAGCAAATCCATTCATGCAGCCTCATGAAGCCAAGTATTAACCCTGTTTCTGTCCCTGTGTGCCCCCTGCAGCCTCCTGCTCTCACTCCAACACACAGCAGCACATTTGGAAACCGGGCTGCGATGGCCAAGTGGCTGAAAGACTACCTGAGCTTTGGCAGGAAGGTTCCTCCTCAGCCGCCCACTCCGGACTACACAGAGAGCGAGATCCTCAAAGCTTATCGCCTCCAGAGGGACCTCGACTTCGAAGATCCCTATGAAGACCCCGAAAACAGATCCAGGGGAGAGTCTGGGACGTCTGATCCAGCCACGCCGCTTTACGGATCCCCCATGAAGTCATCCGGAGTGGACATGAAGTCTCCCAAACACAGACTGATCAAAGTGGACTCCCAGGAGTTGGGACGCACTAAGATCCTCCTCAGTGCCATTTCTTTAGAGGACCAGCAAGAACCCGTAAGAGCCTCACATTCTCAGATTTTGCGATGACAAAATGAGCAGGAGGGATGACGGCAAACAAAATAACACTCTCCCACTTCCCTCTCATCCCATTTACATCACCGTGACAGCTTTATTGATCAGACTCCATAAGCAAGTGACTGGTAATGTGTGTCACAAATATGCATTGTTTAAATAAATCACATTACATCCTATGCAGATACATAAATCCACTTGCAGAGATGGAGGAAAGGGTTATTGATGGCTAGAGCGGACCACTGACTCAGAGGGTCACAGTCCCCCGAGTTTATGTCCTTCCATAAATAATGAATGGGGTTTGGTTTTGCAAGCTGAGAGAGAGAGAGACCCCGTATGAGTCGCATGTTGGGGGCCGTGGTGATATTTCAAAGGCCGCTGGGAGGTTGTAATTTATGCTCTGGTGCTGTTTGTGTCATCAGGATTCTGCTGCAGAAAACAGCTGCAGAGAACAAATAAGGCAGATGTTGAGCAAAAGAGAGGTATGGGTTTTTACAGGGGGAATGGTCTACGCATTAACTCACATGTGCTGAGTAAGTTAAGGGGTATTTCAGGGTTTTCATGATGCCAGTTAAATCCATGACTCCGCTGCTGGAAAATGCTACAAGTGCGAAAACTCCTGAAGTGGATTGAAGTAATAGTCTTAACCGAAGTCAATAGCTCCCCTCTCTGCCCCACTCACCCTTTTCCTCCTGCTCTCATTAATTTCCCAGGGTCTGTGGGAACATCCGCACTCTAATTAACATTGCAGATTCCGGTGCATCGATAGATAACCTGTTACTGAATCAACATGGGATTAGGATGTAATTTCAAAAGAGGCCGTGTGTTGTGTTGCCTGTTTAGCTGGAATTTGGAGAAAGTGATTTCCTGTCAGAGAGAGTCAAAGGATGTGCATGCTTTCTCGGTTTGTGGGTGTTTTTTAGAGTATATGTGTGTGTGTGTGACCATATGGTTCCGTATGTAGCTGTCATGGTGCCAGGTGACCACTGCTTTCCTCCTGCGCTCACATGAAGGAACAAATGCCACCGACCAGATTTCTGCCTCTTTAATCTCTGTCTTCTCTTGTTCCAGCCAAAAAAAACGGATCAGACTGGGACAGGATGCTTTCTTGCAAGAATATAGCTTCTTTTTCGGTGTTGTTGTGGTATTGTTGGGACTAGGGATCGACTGATATGAGTTTTCCAGGTCCGATACTGATGCCGATTATTGGCCCAGGAGAAAGGCAAACTACCGATATTTGACTGATATACATTAAATGTAATGTTTTAACAGCATTTCAGCCATTCATTGATTACTTCTTTGTCTCATCTCATGTCTTTACTTTTCACAACATACAGCCTGAATTGTCTTAATTATCAGAAACGGACTTCGATGCTTCAGTTCAAGTGTCTCACTCAGGCGTTTGATGTGTAGCTCTCACGAAAATGCTAATACGAGAAGGTGGCTGGAAGCAATTATACCCCGCCGTTTTCATTTGAGCTCATTTTATTGCATATGTGCCTCCGAGAAAGAAATATTTTTAAATGGTTTTATTCATCATATTAAGCTAGCTTTTTTTTTTCCCGCCTCAAGGTATCGAGTTAATGTTCTGTAACGAAGCGCTTCTTCTTCTTCGTCGAATGTTTTGTCCTTCAGGTGGTGCCGTCTGCTCCGCTGGCGGGCGACACGGATTATTCGGACCCGTTTGACGCTCGACTGGACCACCGGACAGAACCGGATCTCAGACCTGTTCCCTGTGAGAACAACGGCTACATGGAGCCATATGAAGCTCAGAGGGTCATTACAGGTCAGTGGACTCACCAGCAGCACTCAAATATCATATTTTTCATCATCTTTGGTGTTTATTTTCACCCACAGTGGTCATATCTTGATATACCCATCATACCACGTTGCACTGCTGTTTACAGAACTTCAATTTCCTCATTCACTTATATTCTTACTCTTAGTATTTGACAAAATATCATGTATTTTTCAGTTTAGTATTTTTTTTTCATAGCATAGTTTACACTTTATTGTGCATTTTGTGTCCTATGTCTATTCTATTCTATTCTATTCTATTCTATTCTATTCTATTCTATTCTATTCTATTCTATTCTATTCTATTCTATTTGTTTCGTAATCTGAGAGTAAATGAACATCCTAGGGGGTTAATTCAGAGCTCTCACCTGAAAGCCAGGTGATATATTGCATTTCAGCCTTATTAAATCATGAATAAAATATGCAACTGCACCATTATATGAAATTTGTCAGCGTTTTTTTTTTTTTTTTCCTAAATGATCGATAACATTATCTTTCTTTATTGCTCCTCTTTTTTCCTGGTCAGGTATTTCTGCCTATGGAATATTATCGACATTAATTGTAAATGCACTGCTGCTGGGCATATTTATTTGCTATATTTGCTAGTAGACAGACCGTACCGTTCCTCTCCTCTGTGTTTCACTTCACCACACCTGAATCAGCTCTCAGCCTCCATGAAATGTCCCTTTAAAGAGTCTATCCAGTGCTGGACTCCCCCTCCTCTCCCTCGTGGCTTTTCTCCCACATCGTCGAGCTCCCATCCATCGTTTTCCATTTGTCTCTCCTCCTATAACATCTCTGTCTCCCCTCCCCTCACCCCTCTGCTCTCTCCCCTGGTCTGTCTCAGTCATTCAGTGTAAAAGCCTTCCTCCCCCCTCTGCTTCCTCCATCTCTCTTCATCTCGAGGGCTCTCCCCGGCCCTGAGGGGAGTCTCTGGCTGTCACTCTAATTTGTCCTTTAGCAAATTTTATGCCCCGTCCTCCCTCTCCTTCTCTTCCTCACTTGTTCTGCCCTTTTTGCTCGTCAAATGAAGTTCATAATATCTTGCCTAAGTGAACGGAGCATACCGTTTCCTCCTGAAACTGACCAACCTTGGAGAAAATCTTTTGTCACCGCAGCTGGATGCAGCCGTTGGGGAGATTAGATTCACAGCGGTGATGGCGGAGCGTTTTGCAAAGCATTATCGCAGCTCTTTCATTGACTTTGAATCGAGGCCGTCTCTCTGGGCCTGTCTGTCTGTCTGTCTGCCGGCTTTTGTCTGTCTGTTGTTGCTCATTAAAAACCCAGCAGAGCAGCAAACACATCGGAATAGTAATTATCTCAAGATTGTCCTGAAAAGACACCTATGTGTGTGTAAAACTTTACTTTCAGGAGGTTTTGTTTTTCATTAAATGGTTGACACACATCTGCATGTTGCTGTCAATCTGTCAAATTGTTATTTTTTTTATCCCCCTTTCCATCACACCACACCTCCTGCTTGTGTTTTCCTGTGAATTTATCATTTTTATTTCCTCAGTGAATGTTGTTTTTTTCATCTCCCGACCTTCATCTTCTCCATCTCCGGGCTGTAGCGACACGGCGGGTTCCCAGCGCAGGTAGAGCAGCATTCAGCCCCACTGTGCTTCTGTCTCAATGACTTAACATCAAATGCTGACAGTCCCCTGTCTCCCCCTTCTCCAGCATCACCCTCCTCCCCTTGTTTCCTCACTGCTTCCCTCTCCTCCTGCTCCTCACATCCTCTCCTCCCTCCTTTTATAACCTCGGGGCCTTTCCCCACAGGGCCTCCCCACCACTTGGTCACCATGGTGATCGCTAACCAATAGCAGCGTCTTGTCGTGTGAAGGTGAAAGTTTTTCTCTTCCTTTCATCAGTGACCCTTTCCATTTGGTCCTTCTCACGTGAGTGCACCATAAAGATGCCTACTCCATCGTTTTCCCCTTCTTCTCTCCCACCTGTTTATTTTTTTTTAAAGGGGTCAGCATATCAAATGGCTGCTGCAAGCAGAGAAGCTCTCATTGATGCATTTTGAAATCAGATTTTATCCTCCTGCTCGGATCAATAGTCTTAAAGCCTTTTTATCTCACGGTCATATTTGACTCCACATAAAACAGCTGCAGGTGCTGAGATACATTTGTTGGTTGGAACCCACAGAGAAAGTGATTAAAATGTTAACAAGGGATTGTGGATTCTTTTTGTTTAGTTTTTTTTTTCTCTATTGGATTGCTGCTGGAATTCAGGTTGGACACGAGGAGGGGGGAACGTCGACTGTGTTGCTACTCAGCATCCAGCCTGAGGCCTCGCTAAGCCCCTCCATATGAGATCCTGAGCCCCTGGCAAGCTGTGCAAACATAATTTGTCCTTCTCCTCTAATTCTAGTCATGTCAGAGCTCAACAGGCTCTTTTTGTTTGAATTTTTAATACACAATAATATTAGCTTCTTCTGTTTTTTTAGGGGAACTTCATCGCTACCGTGAAATATTAGTCTGTAATATTCTACAATTCTATGAATGTTTGTGTCTAATTTGTGTTTTTCTGCATACGTTACACCAGAACTGCAGCGTGGCACAGCAGGAGGACGTGCACGAGGAGGGGTGCAGCTCTACGACACCCCCTATGAAGACGAGCGAGGCCAGAGATTGGGTTTGATGTACGGAGAAGCTCAGGAGGAGGGCAAGGAGAGCAGCAGGCTGCCGCAAGACGACGAGAGACCGGCCGACGAGTACGACCAACCCTGGGAGTGGAAGAAGGACCACATCTCCAAAGCTTTTGCAGGTACAGCCTGACGAATTATTGTTGTACCCTTGGTAGTGAAGTCAACAAAAACCAAAGTGCACCAAAGACGGACAACGGCAGGTAATCAATAAGCTCCCAGTGGGGCTGAGTGGATGGCTGGTGTCACTTGTCTTTGCTTTTTGAACTGGAAAATCATGACAACTGCTCTGTAAATGTCCAAATTTTCCAGAAAATACATTTTTGAATGCATTTTAGATCATATCCGAGCTTTATTTTGTATTGGAAATCCCAAATGTAAGTAGCATTTCATGGGTTTGTAGAGGCAGTGAACCACAAAACAGTTCTCATCCTTGGATTCACTGGAATCCTCTGGCTCTTCTGGCTTCGATCAATACACAGCCTCCAAGAATGAACAGCGTTTTGCCAAAAAAAAGCCCACATTCTGGCAGTCATCCATTGTATTAATGTCTCTTTGAACAAAACAATGAATCCCTACAGCTAAAGACAAGAGCCTCTGGAGCTTCTGAGTGTCAAGGAAGCACCATGAGGTATCTCACAATTTTTCAAAGGGATTATTCATTAGAAATAGCGGAAATGATCAAGACCAGACTGTTTTTTTTAAAGGTCGGAGTCTTAGAAGCGCCTCTACTGCCGATGGTGAAGTAATCACCAAACCATCCTGACCTTTAATGTCGTAATGCCCCCCCCATCATCATCGTCGTATCTTCAAAGCTCCTTTTTTAACAGAGATTGGAGAGTGTTGTGACCCTCGCTGTCTCAGCTCGAATGACACACATCTCTCTTTTTTCCATTCACCTTCTGGTGACTATTGATTTCGTGCTCTCATACGTGTGATTGACCGCAGTCACAACAACCTCTGAGATGTTCATTAGAACTGACAGAGGCGTCCAGTGTGTCTTCATGAGCGAGAGGAAAGAGGAGGTTGGCACTTTACTTTTATTTTCTGTCACGGTCATCATATTAGCTGCACTTTTTTTCAGATAATCGGCACGTATGATTATTCTTTTTTAGGTTGCACGTGCATTTTGCATCACATCCCGTTTTGTTCCATGTGCTGGATGTAATTAGAAGCAGGGAGTGAAGTAGAAATAGCAGAGACGGAGAGTTCTAAAGAAGCAGAAGGGGACTGATAGATCATTTAGGAGTGGATCAGTGAGACATGCAAGGCCAAGTTGGCTTAATTGAGCTGCATCTCCAAGTCACCAAGGTCAAGGTGATGGGATAATAAATCAACCTTGCCTCCGCCCTCACTCCCCTCCCCTCCCTCCCCTCTTTTCTCAGTTAATTACATGCCTACATGTGCGTGACTGATCCATTGCTAATAAGATAGTCGCGGTCAGCAGGCTCTTGTTGAATTCTCGTCGTGTTGATGCTCGAACTGCAAGGAGACGCTGTAAGTTACGTGAGAGTGAAGATCACCTCTCACCTACTTAGCACTTACTCCCGCTTCATCCGTCGCTTTCTTCCTCTCTAGGTTTTTGTGCCACATACGCTGTGCAGACTCCTGCAGAGTAGCGCTTACAGCAGCGTTGGACAGACGCAGTGGAGGGAAACGCTTGTGCAGCTCCAGTTGTCCGATCCCTTGTTTTTTCCATTTGGAGTCAGCACTCTGAGCCGGCGTGCTGTCTGTCTGAGCAGACCAAAGCACTGGAGTGTAAACACACAAACAGTATTTTCCATTCTCACATTTAATCCATATTCCCAGACCCTCGCTGCGTTGCTAGGCACAGGCCCCCACATGCACGGGTGGGGTGAAAGAGATGGGAAAGATGGAAAGAATGAGAGAGGGGATAGAGAGGCAGCTGAAAGGGACGCCCAAGGTTATGGTGTTGCTGCTTGCTGGATGTTCGCGGAGGCCTCGGTGCGACGCTGGGGAGGGGTAGTGAAGAGTATTAATGGTCGGGGGCTGTGGCGAGGTGAGGCAGACCGAGCGGAGGGGGAGCCAGGGCCGTTGTGGCAGGGAGCAATCAGTCATCCGCTAACACAGGCGCACTCCAGCACCACATATATGCACCGTGGTGACAGCGGTGTCCCCTCAGCGCTCACTCCCTCCCTGCAGATGTGACACTCTGGCTCAGATAACCTGCTACAGGGTCCAACAGGGGGGTGGGGGGGCATCGCGATCTGCCAGCAGCCCCTCATCATCACCTACTCACGGGTGCACATACACACACATGTGGATTCTCAATGAGGTTTTCCAGCTCTGATTATCACCCGGCACCTAATTCAAGGGTGCGAAGAGGTTGTGTTGGCACAAATGAGTGTTGGGGGGATGAGAGGGGAGGATGGCTGGTGCATATTGTATGCGGCTTTTTGCATGCACTGCAAGAGCTCCTCCACAGAATCTCTCTGATTAGCTTAAATGCAATCACCTGGGTGAATATCGAACACTATAAAGCCCCGTTTAGCCTTCAAAACTGCCTTAATTCTTCGTGGCATAGATTCCACAAGGTGCTGGAAACATTCCTCAGACTTTGTGGTCCATATCGACATGAAAATGTTGGGAGTAGACCGATTATTGATCTGGCCGATTATTGCGGTCGATATTTGGCATTTTCCCAATTATCGGTATCAATATTTTTATTGACCGATTATTGATAAATTAAATACTTCAGCCTCCTCTCTCTGTCTGTCATCGCTCTGTGGTTTCAGAAATGTCTCTCAGGCAGCAAAAACTCAACAAGAAACACAACCCGCTGCCACAAACCAGGAAATTAGCTCCACTGACAGTGGCTAACGCTATCCTAATGGATAGCGGCTAAATTAGAAGGCAGCCACAGATTAACCTGAAACAAAATCTGGAAAACAATAACTAATAAAGCTTTAAGGTGTGGACCTTAGTGGGGAATAAAAATGATAGAACAGTAAAAGATTAAGAAAATAGATACGATCAGCAGATGGAACTGCACGAGACGAACTGAACAATCTCAGTTGACCCCACATAAACAGAGAAGATAATTTAATCACTGCTGTTTCTATTTTACATATTCAGTTAAAGTTATCTTTATCAGTGAAGAAAACTAGCTATGAATGACAGGTTCTCTACTATCACATGCTGTTTAAATATTACGCAAAATGTGTATCTGCTCCAAATATCGTTATGGCTCTTCCTCAATTACCAATAATTGGCATCGATAACCTATATTGGTTGATCCCCAGAAAGCATCACACAGTCGCTGCCGATTTGTCGGCTGCACATCCATGATGCTAATCTCTCGGTCCACCACATCCCAACACAAAGGTGCTCTATGAGATTGAGATCTGGTGACTGTGGAAGCCATTGGAGTACAGTGAACTCGTTGTCATGTTCAAAGAAACAGTTGGAGATGATTTGAGCTTTGTGACATTTGTGATGTGTAATCCTGATGGAAGTTCCCATCCTAAGGTGGTACACTGTGGTCATAAAGGGATGGACATGGCTAGCAACAATACTTGGGTATGCTGTGGCATTTAAACAATGCTCATTTCATTCTAAGGGGCCCAAAGTGAGCTGAGGAAATATCCTCCACATTCCAGCACCAGCCAGGTATAAGGCAGGATGGATCCATGCTTTCATGTTGTTTACCCCAATTCTGACCTACCATCTGCCAAAATCGAGACTCATCAGACCAAGCGACATTTTCCAATCTTCTTTTGTCCAATTTTGGTGAATCTGTGCAAATTGTAGCCTCAGTTTCCTGTTCTTAGCTGACAGAAGAGGCACCTGGTGTGGTCTTCTGCTGCTGTGGTGCATCCTTTTGTACAATCAGAGATGATCTTCCACATTCTTTGGTTGTAACGAGTGGTTATTTGAAATACTGATACTTTTCTATCATCACGAACCAGTCTCATTTGACCTCTGGCATCAACAAGACATTTTCCCCCAGATAACTGCCACTCAGTTGGATATTTTCTCTTTTTCGGACCATTCTCTGTAAACCTTAGAGATGGATGTGCGTGAAAATCATACGTTTCTGAAACAGTCAGACTATGACACATTCAGATTCACTTAAATCACCTTTTCTTCCACATTCTGAAGCTCAATTTAAACTTCAAAAGGTTGTCTTGACCATGTCCATATCCGAAATCAGTCACGACACACTACATAGTGCACTATATTGTATTTTCGTCATTTTGTGGTGCTGTCCAACGGTTTAGTTCCAGTTGTTGTGCCCTATATAGTGCATTCAAAACCTCCAAAAATGCACCGTGAAGAGTACTGTTCAACTGATGGTCACTAACCAACAATATGTCCCATCATGCATTGCTTTGAAGGAGAATGGCAGACGGACGAGAGAGCCAATTTAGGACTGATGGCATTTCCGCAGATTTCTGACAGCTGTTTTATAGTGTCTTTTCTACGACATGTCTTTTTTGTATGTGTAGCTTGTCGAAATGACAACAGGCACAAGACAAATCAATGAATTATGGCGTGTAAATAGTAGAATTTCAAATAATAATTTGTATTAATACGAAGACGGCCAGTATAGTATGAATTTATCACAGAAATTCCCATCGGTTCACTACCATAGATCTAATACACTTAAATTGAGCGACAGCATTGACATAATTAATGTCACCAAGACTCAAGTCTGAAAGTGTTATTTTTGCTGAGAAGCTCCCTACATAGATCACTATATAGTAGCTCGTCTATAGGGAATTAGTGGATAATTTTGCACACTGACCGTGTCTACATGCCTCAGTGCATTGAGTTGCTGCCATTTGATTGGCTGTTTGGGTTTTTGCAGTTGAACAGGTAATACGGGGGCTGGTGAGTGTATTTCAAATAGTATGAAAATAAGCATTTACCATTATTCTACATTCAAGTCCATTTCTGTCTCCTGCTGCTGCCCGTGGAGTTGGACGTGACAGACCTCTCAGTGCGCTGGGTTTTAATTCCAACGTGAGAGAGCTGTCACCAGTCACAGCCATCCACCTCAAATTACAGCAGTCATTAATTCCTGGAAGTTAATAGACAGTCCAACAGCCAGAGATCGGCCCGGTAGCCATTAGGCATTATTAGCCAGCTAACGAAAGGCATCATCTTATTAGCTCTCCGATGGCCACATCCTAATGAACAGCTGAGTGAGTGTGTCGGGTATTTCTGAAAGTTTCACAGTCCACAGCAGCAGCTTTGAGCCATTCGATGCCGACGATGAGTTGCGTTGGAGAAGATGATGAGAGAGCCGCAAATCAACTGGAAATCTAGATGGGGAAGGTGAATGAATAACATTGCCACCCCTAGCAATTACTGTTATGGTGCCATTGAGTGAAGCACTTATCCTCCACTTGTTCCAGTGCAGCTGCTCATTAGGCATCAGAGGTAGACTGGGACTGTGCAGAGAAGCTCCTCAGGATGAGAATATTCGTCACTAAGTGAGATGGTGGTGGTGAAAGGTGCAGGTTCAGATAAACTCTCACAGCACAAAGAGACATAGAGGTGAAATATTTACTCCATAGTTCATTTTTCATTCCAAATCCAATGTATTTAATATACAAATTAACGTCACTTCATCTGTTGCTGAGAGCAAATTGCAGTCTGTGTGTATGTATGTATGTCATGCAGCTAAAACTGTCTATTTCACTTGACTTATTATTTTTGTTAGCAATGGTCACTGTTTTTTTTGATTAACATCATTTGATGAAGCCACCATCTTGGTCCAGACTGAATTATCTTTAGCTTTGAATGGATTGCCACGAAATTTTTGTCTTGACATTTATGCTCACCAAAAAAAATGACTGAATTCCAAATTACTTCATCTACTCAGAAAATAATGGTTCTCCATGGTTCTTCATTGGTTCTTCAGAAGGCTCTCGGGTTCTTTTAAAAGCCGTCACCAATCATCGCCATCTTCAATGTACTAAAAGTTTTTCCTTATTATTGGAGTTATTTTGTTTGTTGGCAGGTTTTAGCACCGAATTAAGGCTATGAATATCAGTTATTTTCATTATGGATAATTCAGCAGATTATTTTCTCAATAATTGACCAATCAGCACCAGAAAAAAAAATATCACAACTTCCCACATTGCAAGTTGGCATTTTGTGTAATGTTGTTCTACCTGATCATCAATCATCAAACCTGTTTTTGCTAAAGTGCTTTGATTTATGGTGCTTGAAGGAACCGTCTTCTGATCGTTTTTAAGGCACCTTTGGAGAGGGCTGTTGGATGAAAAAGCTCTTTTAAGAATGTCTTGCTACAGCATTCTTTGTGATACCAAAAATAGCTCTTCTATGCAAAGAACCATTTTCCAGTTAGCACCTTTATGTTTCCATGCCGTGCCATGTGATGTTGACATTTATATTATTTAGTCATGTTTGGACAAGTATGGGATGGATTACTGTGAAATTTTGGCTTAGACTTGCATGTTTCCCTCAGGAGAAATTGTGAATGATTTTGGTGCCATCATCATACCAGAATACTAACTTGTCTAAGACATTGGTTCGTGGTAGCTTAGCCTGCACACACGCTAAAATAAAACCGTTAAAGTGATAAACATCATATCAGCGATGTAGTGTCGCTGTAAGCATGTTGGCATTTAGCTCATAAGTTGTGTTTTTTTAGCGTGTATAGTTGTGAATGGCAACAGCGTGAGAAGACAGCTTTCATAGAAAACGGATATTGTTTAAATATGGTAATAATGGCAAATATTTTTAGACTGCCTCTGCTGCAGTGTTGCACTTGGTTGTACACGTGAAAACCCAAAGAAGTTGTTGTGCAAACAGTGAAGAAAGAGCAGTTCTGATGCAGCATGACTGGAGACTTTGGGAGTTCTTGCAGAAGCTGTTACTAACATTTTGCAGATTGTGTCGTAGCAGACAAAGAGGAGATTCAGATGCAATAAAGAATAATCTGACTTGTTTTACAACATTACAACGCATTATCTTTCATGTGAATGTGGCTGCAAGCCGGATGCTGAAGGCTGGTTTGAAGTGTTAAGTGAATAGCTCAGAAAAAGCTGAGTTTAGCCAAGGTTGCAGAGACACCTTGACAGATGGTGTGTCTGGATACATGCACTCTGACAAGACAAGGTTTCCTCAGCTGCTTTCAGTGTGTGAGTGGATATTTGTGTGCAAGCAGACAAACACGCAAACGGAAAAAAAAAAAAGGAAAGTAGAAAATGAGATTTCCATTTCTGGATTGATGCTGCTCTCTGTGGCTCTAAGCAGGCCCTGGGGGCATCTGACCGGCCTCTTCATCAATTTACTGCCTGCTCTCACCTCTTTTTTTCCTCTCGGTCACATTTGCTCTCCCTTGTCCCTTCCTCTCTTTTCCTGCCACTTGCTGATTCTCCCTCTCCTTCAGCCAGAACCTTTACAGGCATTAATGGAAAGACGTGTCCTTTGTGTACCCTCCTCACTGACCAACATGAGAGATGGAGGTGGAATGATAGAAGTGGAGTAGAGCACAGCAGGACAAGGAGAGGAAAGAGAGGGAATATGGAAAGAGCGATAATGCCCCACTTAGAGGGGAAACAGGTGAAGGAGGAGTGATGAAGAAAGAGAGACGTTCAGCACAAAGACGGGCAGAATCCACAGGGGAGTGGATTTAATGAATGTCTGGAAAATGGATGCACTGAAAAGATTCTAAAGAAAAGTATGATGCTTTTAAAATTAAAATCAATACAGTGTGGATCCACGTTATAAAAGGGAAACTTGTGTGAATGTCTGTTGGGTTTTTTTCCCCCCCTTTCGCTGACATAAGGTGGTAATTGCCAGTCCTTATGGGGCTTTTTTTTTTTGCCCTGAAGAAGGCCTTTGTGTGCAGAGAGATGGGATGCCACGGCTCCGTGAAAAACAGATGTCTCCATTAATGGACCTAATGAAGCCGTGCTATTGTCTTTGCCTGCTCCTCCTTAATTATGAGGACACAGAAAACAGCTGGTGTGCTCGAAAAGTCAGTTATCCGTCACCCAAGGCGATGTGTCCTCACAAGACGGTACAGAAAGGAACTCTGGTCGTTCCCTCCCCTGATTATATCTGGTAATCGTTAGCAGGTAGTTGAGGCGCCTGAGATGTGAGATTTTTTGGCAGAACACAAATTGCTGTCACCTGTTCCATCATTTGGGGTAAAAACATGGGAGGAAAACACACTCTGTTGTTTCGGCGTAGATATATATTTTACATACAAATCAGAATTGTAGGCATGTGAGCGTGTCTCTGCCTAGCTAGCCTGGTGAGTCTCATTGTCTCGTAGTGACGAACGAAGCGCAAACAGCCATCTGTGGATGACAGGTTCCCATTAGAAGTGAATGGAAGCCACATGTTCCCTGCTAGCGAATGAGTGACATTGTGTGCGATTGTGTGCACATGTGTGTTTGTCTTTTGTTATCAAAGTGAGGAGCTCAGACAAGTGTGTGTGTGAGTGTGTTTGCTCAGGCTTTTGCACTAGAGGTAGCTGTCAGCGGTTGAATGAAGGCACTGTGGAACTAGTTAGCTTTGCAGAGTGTGCCACTAGTTTGTGCCCTTGTGCATTACTTGTACACTTTAGTCACAGAGATAACTATGTTTTTTCCCCAAAAGTTAATCAACCAGCAGTTTAAAAAGACAGATTGTTGCGCTCTAGTGTCTACAAAGATTCTTTTAACCATCTGGATGACAATATAGTTCTGCCCACTGATGATTTTAAACCTGTTTTCATTGATGCAACCCAAAAATGTGCCATTGGGGACCACAAACTGGGGCTAGCTCAATCGACTCTACTAATTTAGCATAAATGCAATTGAAAACTCATACTTGCCAACATTTGAATTTGAAAATTCGAGAATTTCTTACATTGTTCTGCACTGTGATGTCTGTCACCTCCATCATTGTCCCCATACTCCTTACAGTTAGACATGAGCACACAGTGAATCCCCAAATCACCACAAGTCAAACACTTGCTTCAAAAAATAATTGAATTGGATTGGGTTGGGTTGAGTAGATCCAGAGCTGGTTCCAACCTCCTTTTGGAGCCTGAACAACCTTCTGCTAAAGGGCCTCCTACCTGACCTGTGAGCCATGTAACTCATTTCTCATTGCCACACCTGACACCCCAGTGTTCCCATTACAATTCCACCTCCTTTGAACCAGTTTGCTCCATCTGTCGGTCTAAGACTCAGTAGATCTCCAATACATTGTTTTCCATCTTGAGTCCAGAGTTGTAACTAAACCTAGACTGACTGAGATAATTATTATCTTGTTTTAAAATGATGTGAACCCATGAGGAGTGTAATCACACTCGTATATTGTCTAGGCTGCTCCTCATAGAAGTTTCTCCCGAAAAACACCGGTTTCATTTCCTGCAAGCTCATGTGAACACAAGTTTGTGCGCGACGTGATTATCTTTTCTGAGCTGCAGCTTAGAAACACTGTTTCCCATCAGTGTTTATCAAACCTAATAAATAGTTGTGTTTCGCTCTCACTTTTGGCACAAAGTCCCAGCGCACAGACCTGGAAATGGCTAAAAGCAAGCAAGACACAGACAGACCAAGAGATGCACTGAACATTTCCACATGAACTTGAGCTTATTGCTATTTACTGACAGCAAGCTTGGAGAAAACACAAGGTTGACCGATTGCTGTTAATTAAAATCATTCTGAAGGTGGTTTATTGTCTGTTTTTGTGGGCAGAAATTGGCTAAGAAAGACCAAAGATCCATTTCATTGTCATTGACGTTGTAAACACTTGAACACTTACTTTTGTGGCTACTATAATTGTAGGAAAAGGAAATCAAACCGGCTCGGGTCTTATATCTACAACATAAACTGCCTTTTGAAAGGTTAGAAATACTTCGACTTAGTCAACGGGAGGACAGCAGGAAAGAACTGTGAAATAGCAGGAAAAATGGGAGTTATAGAAACAGTTTACTGATATATATCTGGTATAATCTGAAATATTCTGCTTGCGTCCAAGGATTTTAAATAATGAGGTCTTAGCTTTTCTGCAGTTATGCAAACTAGCAGCACATTTATCAACACCAAATCCCTGTGAATATAAACAGACTGAGCACTGACCCAAACATTCGCCTATTAACATCTGCTGTGTTTGTGTTCTGGTCATTACAGAAGAGACAGAGACACAAACTTTCATTGGTTTTCAGTGCAAATATAAAGATTTTTATTCTTAACTTAATATTTGAGGAACACTAAGGCTTCGATGTAGGACCGGGAGACCCAAAAAGAAGGGATTTACAGCTCAGATTTATGGAAATTCTTATCATTTCTATGTCTAACTCACATCTTACACAGAGAACTCAGACTTTTTGGCTGATGACATTAAGTATATCCAGTTTAGCAGTAGTAATAGATTGCCACAGGACTCTTTTCTTGGTCCATTACTGTTCTTACTTCCACATAAATAACACAACCTTTCCTACTCAGTGGCTCCGTTTACATATTTTGCAGATGACTCCGTTTTATATCCACCTCATCCCAGAGTCTTACTTGTCTTTAGTCGTTATTTATCTGACTATGAATGTTTCGTGTTCTGTGGTCACGCTTGGAAATCAGACTGTCTGATTAAACTGAAGTTAAATTTCCTGGTATGGTTGATTATTAGCAGTACTTTGGTCCAAAACACGAAAGATTAAGACTCGACTGGTTGAGTGACCTGCTTCAAGAAAGTCAATTAAGAAAAATGTAGATGATGAAACTGCCAGAAACAGGTGCACTGTCCATTCATATCCACCATTCAGTGGAAAATCTATCGTTAAAGCTCATCTTTTTTAAAGTCGAGCCGAATCCTGCAGGTAGGATAAGACAGTGGAATACTTTTTCACCATATTTGGTCGATTTTTTTCAACTTTTCAATGAGGAGAAATGCAATTATAAGATTCAACAATAAAAAGGAGAGAAACAACAGCAACCCAAACACCAAATGAGAAGAATCTTGATGGAATTTCCTCCTCCGCCAGCACCTGAGCTTATCTCTCTCAGATGGCTGAGTGCATTTTTGATCTCAAAGAAATTGTCTCGGGTCCTTTTTTTTTTCTCTCTTTCCTTTCTGTTTTCCCTTTTGCTTGTTTTCCGGCGCTTCTCATTTAAACCGTTCTGTCTCTCCACGAGTCTCGCTCAGTTTTCGGTTGACAATTCGAGGTGTGAATTGTGATGTGGAGAGTGTGGCAGCGGCGGTGGTGTCGGTGTTTCAGGTGTGCATGTGGACCGGAGTGTTTGCGTGCTTCGAGCAGTGCCAGGCCACACTTTAATCCTGGCTTCGGCGGAGGTGCGGCCCGCTCCAGATGGGGCCATTGTGCTGCGCCATGCATCAATAATTCACAGAGAGCCAGAGAAAGTGGCGGAGTGTGTCTGCCTGCTCAATAATTAACCAGGGAGGGAGAGAGGCATGTATGTACAGCCGGGGTCTCTCTCCAAACGCCCATTCAAATGGCCCCCTTTGA
Source organism: Amphiprion clarkii (assembly GCA_027123335.1). Lineage (NCBI taxonomy): Eukaryota > Metazoa > Chordata > Actinopteri > Pomacentridae > Amphiprion > Amphiprion clarkii. The sequence continues at coordinate 1,912,524 of CM049569.1, read as the reverse complement.
TGTCGCGGGCCTGGGGGGTCTTTGGATTTGTCGGCTCATTAAGATGTCACCCCTCTTTTCCTTTTATTTGTTTTGTAATCCGCGAGCAGGAGCTGATTGTACGGTGCGATGCTGGCAAAGTGCATAATGTACATGTGTTTCTGCTCATGTGAGGCTGCAGTAATGACTGTTACAGGAGATGCTCGCCTGCCACCGTATATAATGAGCTATTTTCAGTTCTGCTGTAGGTAGGACAGTGAATGGAGCGTTTTTTTTGTGTGTTTTTTTTTGTTGCCCCCACGCACCTCAGCTCTGTCTGTCACACTGCATACAAAGCCGCTTTTGGCTTTTATTTTCAATGCATCTGCTGCTACAGGACAGTTTTGTTTTAAGTGGATTGTTCAGATGCCTATAAATAACTCCTGATGTCTCCTGTTTTGTTTCATCTTCTTTAGTCTTATCTCCCTTGATAAATTACTGTAAATATAAGGGTTTGAAACATGTAGGCTGTGTTATTCCACACGTAAGCTGAACCAAGGAGGCAGGATAATACTTATCCTCATGACAGGAGGTGCAGTTAACGACATTTCATGACTCACATGTCACACATACCGCCTCCTTCACTCTCAACAGGGATTCCCTTTCCTTTTTATCTCCTCGCTCTGTCCTCCTCGCCTTCAAATCACTACTTCGTCATCAACGCTTCTCTTGTTCAAACCCATCAGCTGTCTCTTTACTCCCTTTTCCTCCCCTCCCTGCCTCCCCCTCCTCTCTCTATTAGAAATGAGGGAGATGTCGGAGTTGCCCTGGCCTGCCCCGGTGGGTCAGCTGGAGGAGGAGCCCCCCGCCAGAGAGCAAGGTGACCTCTCACCCTGAAAACACACCACTCCCCTTCTTTTTATCAGCCTAAACACACACATACACATGCATTCGGCCTGACCTCCATGACCCACGCTGTTGTCCTGCATCTGCTCCAGCTCCGCTCTCAAACCTCCCCCAGCGGCCTGCATCTGCTGCACCTGCATCTGTCCCTGCCTGTTGCAGTTCCTTGGAAAACGCCCCCTTCCCAACCATATTCCTCTCTCTGCATCAGCCATGCATGAAAAGCTCTCTGTAAACGAGGATGTCTGCGGCGTTCGTGTACTTAGTAGCGCCGTGGCGCACTTAATGTTTAATTACAAGTTCTCTAGATTGAATTTCACAAAAATCAGGCACAGGATGGGTAAGTAACACTTGAGTCTGTACATCTAATTTGCTCCAGAATGGCATCAGTACAGTCAAGTCATCTGCAAAGTCTGCTGTAAGCCAAAGACATGCAGGGGAGAAGCTCTGGTCTCCGTCTGCCCTCCTGGACTCATAAAAACACTGATGGCGGTAAATGAGGCGATCATTTCGTTGTTGTCAGACCGGCTGTCCTGTAGTGACCCGTCCATGAGAGGTCTCCCCGCTGCGTACGCAGTCTTGCTGTAGCCGGATATCTGGTGTTTACCGTCGTCCGGCTGAGAGGTTTAATCCCTTTTGATCATATTGCTGTGCAAATAACGTGACTCACTTTTTCTGTCCCTGCCTGCCAACAGTGCAGTTCGATGGCGCAGAGTGGGATCGATCCTCGTCGCCCACGGAGCGGTTGCGTCCGCCGGGGCCCAGGTCCAGCCCGTTGGCGGGCGGCGGGATGAAGTTTCGAATGCCGCACGAAGGCCTCGCATTGGTGGGGGAGCGAGTGGACCCGAGTCTGCCTCTGGAGAAGCAGGTGTATGTATGCTGTCTCTTGTTGAACCCACAGAAAGGCATCGGTTTCTGTATCTGAAGGCTGAATCGGGTTAAGAGGCACACATGCTTTGACATTCAATGATTGAGTGTCCTGGTTGCTATCAGTATAAACATAACATAAGCAGAGAGACATTGCCCTGTCTTAGAAGAAAAATAGCAATAAAAGACACAGTTTCTGAACATCTGTCGAACCGAGTAGAGAAGGGGTTTATTTAATGTAAATTCAATTATCACAGGCTATAAATGCACATACATTTATAATACACTGAATGTTTGAGAGAGAGCATGCCTCCAGATCCCACAAAAAAACAGCCAAAACCTGTTTTTTTGCACCACTTTGATCTATTAAGAACTATTAAGGACAAAACGAAGCGGTTATGTGTTTTTGGCTAAGCAGCGCTCATCAGAGCTTCCAGAACTGCAAAAGGTTAGAATGAGAACTAATTAAGTCGGAACATTAAAAGCACACATTTACTTTGGTCTTAATTTCAGACATCATTGGTGTTATTTATGTGCCGTTTGCGTGCACATAAAGGGCCGCTTTACTAATGAAATCCAGCAACACGACACCCCTTAAGCACAGATTCACTCGACGCCTGCTGTGTTGTGCTCACAAACACGAACATGTGTACAAATTCACTTGAGGGTGGTAGTTGATTACTATGCTCCATTAGTCCCTGATGATCTCTCAAGGGCTGTTCAGAGCTTTGTGGTTTTCTTCAGCTCAGTTTCAAACAGGAAAAACAACGTGGATGTCAACCTGTAGCATTCAGTACACCTGCTGCAGCCATCGCCAGTAAAAGCTCAACTTTGGCAGATGTTCATGACACCGCTGGGAAAAATCTACCAATGACTTTGGTAATCCCCTGATCATGGGGCTGACTTCTGTAGGTTAACTATTGAATGGATTGCTATAAAATGTGGTTCAGACATTCACGCCCCCCTCAGGATGAATTAACCTGCAGCAACAGCAGCTTCTATGTTTGCAAGTTGACAGTTTACTGCCTTGAAAATAGAGGCCAGGGTGAATTACATGAGTTATATTAAAATTTTCTTCATGAGACATGAAAATACCACAATTTTAAGCTTAGATTTGGTTGATTTTTCTGAAATGACATTCCACAGATGAGTAGTTCAAGGACTGCTAGAAAGTCAAAATCCAGCACTAGTGTCTGATTTTACAGTTTCTGACTTTGATAAATGGTGTAATTTTTATTTTTGAAAACCTGCCAGTGAGTTTTGGGGCTCAGAAGGTTAATTTGAACAGTTGAATTGCTCCAAACTACAGAGGTTCTCCAACATCTATTACCAGAAGGGGAAAAAAGTAAGTTTGGTTTGCACTTCACATTACCCCTTTTGCCATATCTCATCTTCTGTGTCTTTGATCAGGTGGTACCACGGTTCTCTGTCACGCTCAGAGGCAGAATCGCTGCTGACGCTGTGCAAAGAGTGTAGCTACCTGGTGAGGAACAGTCAGACCAACCGCTCCGACTACTCGCTGTCTCTACGGTACGACACAGTCACACACAAACACACACACAACAAGTGGCAGTGAGCACCTCCAGCATCACTCTCAGAAGAACAGCTCCACATTTTAGATGTACGTTTCTCATTTCTTCTGCTGTATGACTGAGGAGAGTGCCTAAAGTGTGTGTGAAGCCACCTGAGCTACTGATCTCATCTTGCAGTCTCCCACACCTCTCCATCTGTCTCCCCACATTCTCCCTCCCACCCCTCCACCATCACCTCCGCTTACCATCACCGCTGCACTGATTCCTCTCCCGATGCTCGTTTGCGGTGCACAATACTGCTTATCTGGCCAAATCTCTCCCTTGCAAGTGCTACCACGATCCATTGTCCTGGCCTCACACCGTCCTCCCGTCAACCCTCTGTGCTCCCACCGTTCCTGCCTTCTCCCCCGCAGCCTTCCCCCTTGGCCCCCAGCGGGCCCTCTAAGTGGTAATCAGGCAGGTAGAGCACACTTCAGTGCACACATCATCCTCCACATAATCACTAATGAATATGAATTACCTTCTGTGGGACACACGAGAAGGGAATTAGGCAGGGAAAGGGGAGAGAGAGGAGGGGAGAGGAGGAAGAGGGTGAGGGGAGGGGAGTCGCAGTGTTGTGCTGACATACAAACAAGCTCATGCATTACTCATTTACATGAGCAGAGTGGGTTTGACACGCACACACACATGTTCGCTCGAGCGACAAGGTCAGTTCTGGTTCTGGTTCCCCTACTGGCATCTGTGAGGTTTGGAAGAAGTGAAATATCTAAAAAAAAAAAGTACCAACCTTAAGTTCTTTGAAAGAAAGACGTGGCTTTCGCTGAAGACGACCTTCAGAGTCTGTGCAAAAGAATTATTCTTGGACAATCTCAAAGGAGCTGCAACTTCAAGGGAAAGTCTGATTGAGCTTTTCTATTAGTAATAATAACACGGTGCATTTGAAAAAGAAGATGGCACTGAATGTTACGATAAAATGTAAAACTTACTGATATAATAAATTAATAATGTGGTAAATGACTGTTCTAGCTGGAAACAGCTGATTTTTAATGGAATATCTCCATAGAGGAACATTCCCAGCAACCATCACTCCTGTGTTCTAATGCTACATTGTGTTAGCTAATGGTGTTGAAAGGCTCATTGATGATTAGAAACCCCTTGTGCAGTTCTGTTAGCACATGGAGAAAAGTGGGAATTTTCATGGAGAACACGGAATTGTCTGGATGATCCCAAACTTCTGAATGGTAGTGTAGGTTTACACTGCAAAGAGGAAAGCAGTGTTTTTATAGGACTTTCTTGTGGTTTTAGCCCCATATTAGCTTATCATTTCAGGTAGCATCATAGCATCATGTCCTGATGAAGTATTGTTTGGCCCAGAGTCATTTAATGTTGAGTATCTATTGATATGGAGTCCCAAAGTGATACCATTTTTATGGAAAACACAGTTTCACACTGTTTACTACATTAAAGTTATTAAAATCAATGCAATGCTTATGCTTAACAACTGAATAGCTCTGCAATACAGTAAGAAAAACTTGCCTCCATCCATGCTGTTCCAGGTGTTTGTACTTTTACCATACAAAAACAACCAAACTTATCACGATTCCGCTTTTTAAAAAACAAAATAGCCAAGCAAACAGACTAGGATATGTCAGTTCTGCATAGTGATGCATTACGGCAGTTAAACTACAACACAGATTAACATTCTCATCCTTAACAAGTTAGCTCAGTGCAGCTATTTTAGCAAAGCCAGTATGCGCAGAATGAACCACAGAAATTTCAGTTTTCACCTCAAGGTGGTGAAGCCAACAGCTGTTGTATCTGATAAAAGACCTTGATTTGAACTGCATGCAAAAGGGGCAAATTATGGCACTTTTGGCTTTCCATACAGCGCTCAAAGAGATGGTGGAAACCTGTGTTCTCCACTACAGGATGGACTGTGTTCAGTTACTGTAATTCTAAAGTGTCCTCCAGTGTGTGTTGCTTTGGTGCAGCCTTTGAATGAAAACCTGAAAGAACCCACCACGTTCTAGTGTTTACTTTACAGGTACTGTATGAAATTAATAGTCTTGAATGCAACTCATATTGAAAATTTTACAACTGGCCATTGGACTGCTCTCGAATTTAAAACATTTTCACATTGGAGACATTTTAGCTGTGTCCCGCAACAAATTGCACCCTCCTTTTACAACACCTGTGCAACAGTGTATGTAAACAGAGGATTGGACCCCAAAAAAACTGATACCAGTTGATTAATATTGGCCCCAGTTTCGATATTTGAGATTGATAAATAGCATTATTATTGATAGAGTATAAAACTGTCAGAATCTCTCGTGCATCGTGACCATTTCTGTTGTCCACACATGCAGATTTTATGCTTTGAGGCCAATTACTGGAACAAATTAGGCATTTTATTTGCCTTTGGAAAGCCCGTGTATCTGTATAATTAGAGTGTTAAAATTCTGGTGTATGTTTTCCTCTTGTTGTTGCTAATCCAGCACTTAGCAAAACCACTTTAAACCGCTTTAACACTTTAATCCTTTACCTCAGAATATAATGATTTAAGTAATGTGACTAATCATGTGTCTTACCCTGTATCATTACACATAGAAAAGGCTGCTAAAACCGTTAAAATAAGGTTCATGTGACTAAGAAAGGAGAATTTTTCCATTGTAGATGGATAGAAACTGGAGTTTAGTCCTTATCAGGGTGTTTTGGCAGGTTGGTAAATGTGTTTAGGATAAAGATACATTGTGATGGTGCCAATATAAGCTTCAGAAAGGAGTCTTTGCGTGATAACAACAAATGCCACCTACATTTAGTGGAAAAGATTCTGCATCTGTGTGTTTATGGCTATTTGTGTTATCTCTCGTTGGAAAGTGTGAACCACACCTACCTCATGAGTGAACAATAGAAGAAATGGTTGTTTAATGGAGTCCAGTGAGTCAGCAGTGAAACGAGAATCCCTGCCAGATTTAAAGCAACATGTATTATGACTACAGAGGAACGGGAGGTTTTTAATATACCATCACATTCAAAGAGTCCCTGAAACAAACAGAACTGGACGAAACCTTCGGCTCTGAGCGATCTGGAAGCAGCCGGTTGTTTGTAGTCACACCGAGTGTTTTTTTTTTTGGTTTCACTGCTCTTCAAAATTTAATTTGGTTTACTAGAACAATGACAATTATGGTGACCGGTTCCAGCCCTTGTCTTTCCCTCTGCTTCTATAATTAGACGAACATCACGACTGGCTGGCTGGCTCTTAAAGGGGAAGTGCCGCTGTGGCTGCCTGTGTTTTTAAAGGGGAGGTGTGGTTCTCTCGTCTGAGCCACTTTTACAGTCCCCAGCATCCGTCTCTAACTCTCTGACTTCTCCTCATGTGCTATTACACCTCTCATCCATTCATCATAACGTCCCCTTGCTTCCTCCCTTCCTAATTTGTGACCCACAGTTAAATGCTGGTCAGAATCATGACCTCACAGTGGAGGAAGAAGCAGCGAACATAAATCCAGTCTGTCACTCCCACTGTGTCATTATGTGACAGAATGTGTGGAAGGCTGTGTGATGGTTTATGTGCCCCACATTTCATGTCATCCTTCTTTTCTCTGCTAGACTTTTTTTTTTCTCACTTCTGTAGCGGATGCCTCCCACTCTTCCTTTGTCTCCCGACTCAATATATATCTTCTCTCCCCTACCAGGAGCTGCCAAGGTTTCATGCACATGAAATTCACCCAGTGTAAAGATGGAAAGTACATTCTGGGACAGAACAGCCCCCCATTTGACACCATCCCAGAGGTCATCCACTTCTACACCACACACAAACTCCCGATCCGAGGCGCCGAGCACCTTTCCCTGCTGTTCCCTGTGCTGGTTCAGACTCTCTGACTGACCTGGACGCTCCTCCAGGATTTCAGACACTGAAAGCATGAATGTTTGACGGGATGTTCCCAGTGCGCTCTTCTTGTTTAACTGGACTACTTTTGATGAGGGTCTCGTGCCCTCACCCACCACTGCTGTCATACATGTGCCAAGTGTCTCTAACATCCGGGGGATCGATTGACAGGAAATGCAATACCTGAACTTTAGGCACCTTTGCTGTAACTCTCCTTTTCATTCTCCTTGCTAAACCATGGGGGCTGACTTCAGGACATCTATAATTTTCCATTCGATTGCATTTTTTCCCCCAGAAATGCAGCGGATTTAGGCAGAGCTGGAACTGGGAGAAAGTCTGAAATTTCTGAATGTACTGGTCCCCCAGTTTGAAGACGACCGGCAGAAGACTGAGATTAAATTACTGCTGTTCCACAGAAACCACCTCATTGCCACTGGTGAAAATATTGCTGTTGCTAGGCGAAAACCTTGCAAGTCATAATCAGGGTTTTCCCGACCTTTAAGTGTTCGTAGCAACATCTAAATGGTTTCAGGCTAAGTTGAATGAACAGAAAAACTACTGACAGTTCACCACTTTGGTCACGTCATCACTTTGACTACAGAATTAGTTGTTCAAATATTGTCTTGGAGGATTCTTATTTTGTAGCCTTAAAGATGGAGTTTGCAATTCTGGAGAAAGATTTTGATATGTAGAAAATTAGCATATTTAGCTAGCATGTAACAGATTCCCTCTCTTGAGCCATTTCTATATGGACTAAAGTGTTAAATGTATTGAACATTTACAGATCCAAGGCAATGTGCGTACAAGAATATGGCCAAAATGACAATCCTAATTATTTTGATTAATATTTAGATCTAAAATATTTATTGCAATTGTTCTAGTCTCCACTCAGTTACTGCAGCTCAGACAGATATTTGACCAAAAACTACTTTGAAAAGAGTGAAATGAGGTGTTCTGATGTCAGATTTACCCAGTTGGAAACCAAATGTTTTTGTCTATGTGGGCTGTTGTCTATGAATCAAGCATTTTCACAGTCGTTTGTATTAATTTAGTTGTGAGAAGCTAAAATCCTGATTCATACTTGATTAGTTGTGCAACGATGACAAACATCAGATTTTATTTTCAGTATACGCAGAACAGTCAGCTGACATTTGCTGGAATCTGTACTGGATGGGAATTGCGTACTCCACCTTTAATGCTGCTAGGCTAACCAGCGCTAGTGATTCTTTCTGAATAAATCAGGACTAAAAGTTTATGATTAGCCCAGTTTAAGCTGCAGGAGACCGTGAACGCTCCTGCGATGTGTTTTGCTGCCGCAGAGGAAATAGATTCATAATGAGCAGGGAGAAAATCAGCTATCGAAGATGATGAGCTCATAAAAAAAAAACCAGCCCAAAAATGCTAATGCGTCCCTCCACACACAGCCCCGGGCCTCTCCAGAATACCGAGGGAAAACCCTGATGTTGTGCTGATTTTTCATGTTTGTACCAGAATCAATAAATTAAATTGTACTGTATAAGATGAGAAAACCTTTTTCGCCCTCAGGCTTGGGAAGACCCTTTTGTAAAATGCTGGAAATTTCATGTTGCAGAAAACAATGCTGTTTATGTTGCAAAAAAAGAGAAAAAACAAGCTATTTTCAAGGATATAAGGTTTCTACCAACAGCAGTTATATTTCCAATGCTTTTCTACACACAGTCGCACCTGTTTATTTCCATCCGGTCTGTTCTTTACTGTTTGCTGAGGATTTGCTTGACACGTCTCAGTGTTACTTGTTGATTGTACATCATAAGCAACAAAGAAGTTGTGTTGTATTGGTACTCGTGTCAACATTTCTGACCTTCTTTTCTCATTGCTCGCCTACGTTGCATTTTTAGACAATGCTGGGTTTGGTAAAAGCAAACAGTCACTGCTGTTATTGTCTCTTGACTTATAGATAAGATAAGCTGAGGAGCTGTAGGCTACATGTGGAGCAAAGAGAATGAACACTCAAACAAACCCTCAAACCTTCTCAGTGTTATTTATGTGAGTGCAGATGCTGGTCTTGAGTTTATATTTGAGTTAAAGGCTTGCCATCTGGAATGGTTTCTGCTGCCTGGCTGCAGCATTGTGTTGGTGAAAAGTGATTTTAGGGAAGCACATTTATGACCATCAGAAGTGACTAAATTAATTAAAATCAATGTTTCTATATCCCAACATAAAATATGGCAGGTTTCAAAACGTACCTGCTGCTGAAGTGTTCGAGTTTAATGTGTATTTTCATAAAGATCTGTGGTTCCCAATCTGAAGGAGGATTTAGAAATAATAAAAAACTAAATTGCGATACTCAACGTCATGTTTGTTTTTCAGAATTTTGCTAACTTCTTGTACGATAAGGTCCATTTTTACCTCTTTTGGTTGCTAAAAATTATTAAAAAACAACTGAAGAAGAGACACTAGTTAAACTGCTTAGAACTTATAGACGTGAAATCTGTGAGTCGCTATGGCAAAGACTGAAATGATAGGGTCACATGTATTAAAGGTTGGGAAATATGGTGCATTTTTACTTATTTTTAAGCAAAAATGACTCAAAAACAACTGCAAACGGAAAATAACTAGTGAACTGCTTACAGTTTAGAGCTAAATCCTGTGAGGTGCTACAACAAAGGATAAAATGATAGTCACATGTATTAAAGGTTGGAAAATATGGTGTATTTTTGACCTTTAACAGCTAAAAATTACCCCAAAACAGCTGAAAACAGAAAATAACTAGTGAACTGCTTACAGTTTAGAGCTTAAACCTGTGAGGTGCTACAATAAAGGCTAAAATGATAGTCACATGTAGTAAAGATTGAAAATTATGGTGTATTTTTTTACCTTTTTCAGCTAAAAATTATTCAGAAACAACTGGAAGCTGAAAATAACTTACAATTTATAGACAAACCCTGTGAGTGGCTGCAACAAAGACTGAAATTATGGGGTCACACGTAACAAAGGTTGGGACCTGCTGATGTAGACAGAAACAATACGTTTGATTCCAAAAGGTAACGCTTCCAAAATGCTCCGATGAAGAGTGCTGCTGATCGCATTTCACACAAAAGCCTCCTTTGCTGCCCAGAGAGGAGGAGAAGGAAGCACAAAGGACTTGGCAAGATTGCGTGCTTCACATACTCAAACACACACATTTGCTTTCCTTCATCCATTAACAGCAGAGGGAGAGAGAGGGTGAGGACCGGGGGGTGAGGTGTGGCTGTGGAGGGGGTGAGGCAGCCCCCTCATTATTTGGGCTGCGCCGCAGTGAAAAGCGCTGGGATTGCTTTCATTACTGAGCCAAATGAAATAGCAGAGGCTGATTACCCGCGTGACGGAGAGAGGAGACGAGCTGGATGGCTGTCTGTGGGGAGGGAAGGGGGAGGTAAGGGGGGAGGTAAGGGGGGGAGACGTCACCCCGGCTCTACTTCCCCAACAAAACTCCAAATAAGTGTGCGTTTGTGAGTGTAAGAGTGAGACGGTGAAGGGGGGGGGAGCTGCTACAGTCCCATTTTTCAAACAAGCCTCCCCAGGGACGGATGTGAATAATAACTGGAGTGGCAATGCAGCGTGTAAGAAAATCAAACAAATATCACGCTCATATTTTTCAGGCTTTTGTCTACCCCTTAGCTGAGAATATTTCCATCACATGTGGGCTGGAACAAAAGGCAGCGTCCCCTTCCACGCAGCACAATGATCCTCTGTGTGTGTAAATTGTTTAAAAATGCACTCTGTGTGTGTGTGTGTGTGTGTGTGGCTGTCACATCAGAATCGGGACGTGTCTAATGTCAGATGTGGTGGGTGTGGACTATTACGCGGTGGCAGCAGCTGTTAATCCATCAGATAAGCTCAGAGGAATGAACACCTGTGATCAGCACGGAGCCAAAAGGAGGTTTTAGGAAACCACATAACACATACAACACACATGCACAGTGCAGAACTGCATACAAATAACGGGTTTCCATAGATACCTTATTCACAGAGGGCATTTTGGTATGTCACAACAGGAAAGGGACGGGTGTAAACAGTGAAATTAATGACGGATGAGTTCCATTTAGCTGCTTTAGTTTCCTGCTTTTGTGCAAAATCGGTCCGTTTAAATAGAGCAGAGTCAAGCCAAATGGTTTTAATAAATGAATAAGGGCTGCAAAAAAGGACCTTTCAACAAGTTAATGAATCAGAATAAAGTAATTATAAATCTGGCACTGCAAAGAGACACTGGCTCACTGTGAGAATGAATATATTAATATTTCACAATAAAATGACTGAGGTTAAAGGTCAAATTAAACTTTTAAACGAAGCTCTTAATGTGAAATATTTGGCAGACAAAGAGATTTTAGGTGTGCTCCAACACCAATACTACCAGATGACAGAAAAACAATGCTTAGTATGTCTCAATACAGAGTATTCAAAATGCAGTATGCCAAAAATACCAGGATGTCCTGCTGCATCCGCAAGCCAGCGTGCTTTTCTGGTCATTCTGACCCACAGTCCTCTGCACAATTATGGCGTCTTTGTGCGAGTATAAACAAGCCTGTGCAGACAGATGACAACTCATTTCACTTATGGACAAAATAGTGTGTCCCAGTTGTACGCAGGCTGCATGAAACAGTGTGTACTTTGTGAGGGAAGCTGTACTTAAAGTAAAAAGTTTACAACTTTGCACAGCCCCCGACTCGATCCTGAAAGAGTTTCAGTTAAAAGGGGAATGTTTGAATTTAGAATTGTACATCCTTAAAGTTGATGGATTTGTGAGGTAGATATTTTTAAAAAAGAATGACCAAAAGCAATGAAAAAGAAGAAAAAGCAGGGATGTCCAGACTTCTAATTGTTTTGATCAGCTATCAAGAAAGTTGGATTGTACCGTTCTTTTAATGCGACTCAGTCATGTCTTTTATCACACAAACCTCAGCCACAGAACACAGAGCTCAGCTGTTTACACAAGCTGAATAATTATCTTTCTGACAGCTAAACTGGAATTCATGTGTAACATTGATTCTGTTGGTTCTGCGTTAAACTGTTTGGTTTGACCGAAAAAAGGAATTTCTGGACCGCCTTAAATGAATTGCTGCAATTGGTAGCATGCAATTGTATTAAGTTGATCCAAATTCAGTTAACAAGTTGAATTAATGTCACTGGTTTAAGTTAAATTCACTTAAATCATTTGATTTCTCTCAAACGCTGCAACTTAGTTATAAGAAAATCCCTGAAATTCTCATTTTTTCCAATTGAAGTATTCGCTGCACCCAAATGTAAAATGTAAAACGGGATTTTGTTATTACATTTATAGCTCTATCTTTGACTTTATTCTGATGCTATTAGAAGAAAACAGAGGTTAAGTTGCAGCAGAGTAAAGCTGAAGAAGCCTGGATGTCAAACACTCAATGCTAAAGGAGCAGTAAAAACATTTATTTTGGACTTTTACTAAAATTAGAAAACACGTTTGAAGGCATGAAGTGTAATTACAAGTTGATAGAATCCAGAAACTGCCTTCACCAAAGCAGAAAGATAAGTAGGCTTTATCGGAGACAGTATTTTAGTTCAACTACAGTTTTACAGAGCAGAACCTTGCATCTAATAAATGTTCTGGGGAGATACTAATTCAAATGCTGTCTCAGGCTGTCAGGGGGTTTAAACTCATACGAGATGCACACTCCACATCCAAGCAAACCTCAAGGCGGCCGGCATGCTGACACTCATCAGCCAGCTGTGCTCACACTCTCAGCGCCACAAGTGAGGGACGGGACGCCCAGACTGAAGCCCGCCGTCAGCCCTCATGTTTATCCCCCGTCCCAGACATGCTAATCCCCACAGTTGTGGCAGGCGGGCGTGGAGGAGATAGATTGGAGGTCAGTGCGAGCAGGTGTGTGCATGCCGTCAGGCCCTGCAATCAGAGAAGCTTCGGAGAGGAAGGCGTGCAGCTGCTGTTTTTGGGGGGATTTTAGGGAGAAGAATTTGGATGAGGTTACTTATCCACTCCTGCCACCTATCTGCTATGGCAAGCTGGACATCAGAGGCTGGCTGATGGCTGTAGAATGTTTATTTGAGCAAGTTTTGTAGATAGAAAAATAGGTTATTCATCTCCACTGGGGAAATTCAAGGTGTCCAGCAGTTGGAGACGTTTATGCATAAATATCAAGAGTTGTCCCTTTTTGTTGCTACAGAGGGTCGTGCATCAAGCTCTGCTGCCATGAAAGAACACAACGTCTCCATAATCAAGCGCTGACATTTATTCATAGGTTTTTATTGTTTATTTTTGCAGGGAAGGTGCACAATTATAAGTAATTGCACCAGAGCTAGCCAGCAGCTAATTTACATCGTTGTCCTTGTGTAGGCAGACATAAAAAAGCAACCATAGAGCAACAACTACATGACAAAAAACAACACAATACGAGAGGTCCATTAGTGTGAGATGACAAATAGAATCAGGAAATATAACAACTAAAAGGCAGGCGATGGTGGTGCCAAAGTTTGAGGCTGGTTTTAAACACTGCAAAGCTTCCTGAGTCTCTAATGTTTGAGAGTTTATAGTAAATTTCTTGTCCTTTCTTCCAAATAGAAGAAACTATATTTATCTCATTGGAGAGACTCTGAATAATATTTACACCTTTTGCTCTGACAATTTCCTGATTAACTGATTAATCATTCTCAGTTTTAACAAAAGATTAGTTATTTAGGTGATTCTTCAAGAAACAATGACAAGCACTTATTGAAGACTATAAAGATTTGCTGCCTTTTCTGTGTCACATGATTGTAACTGAGTTGACCAAAAAAAAAAGAAAAAACATGACCTTTGGCTCTGGGAAAGATCAGAATTTGTCACTATTTTCCTGCATTTCATAGAAGGATTGATATATCAGTTTGAAAAAGAGAGCTGCTAGTTGCTGCCAGCATCAGCTGTGGGCTCCCGTTTGATCAGATACTGTTCCAGGGATGTCCAGCATGGAAGGATGTGTTTCTTGTTGCTAAGGAACGAGGAATAAAACAGGGAAGAATGGCTTATCCGAGATGATAAAACGGCTGTCAAGTGAAAATATTCTGTTTTCACTCTACTTGTCTAACTTGATCTGCTCCAGACAGAGGAATTAATGGCAGCGGGGTGTTGAGGGGAACGCTGGGAGGAAGGACTACCAATCCAAATCTCAGCCAGCTCCTCCACATATCCTCCTGCAGGGTGACCTTTGCCTCGGCTCCCCTCAGCTCCTTCCCAGCTGCTCCCCGGATAAAGCCCTCTGATCTCGGGGAGCTTATCACCAAAGTCTGCCTGGGTCTTTGCCTTTTTTTTTTCTTCTTCTCTGTTCCACGTATAATTACACTACACTGACTCAGACAGCAGTGGAGGTGAGGCTACACGGGGAGGAGAGCGGTCACACAGCAGATGAATGGGAGCTGGGCTGCAGAGGAGGGGACGGCTCCCAGCGTGAGCGGCCGCCTCCGATGGGAGCCCTGGCTGCTCCTGGCCCGGCCCCACTCCACCTCCGAGCTGCATCAAAAGGGGACTTGAGAAGTGTTTCATCCTGGCACATTCAGCGGCTCGGACCAGATGGAGTCTTTGTTCTTCCTCTCAAACACACACGGCGCAAACACGTCTGTGTACAAAAACGTGCCACGTGCAAATGCACACACACATGCACACACACATGCACACACATGCACACACATGCACACACTCACGCTTCCTCGGCACACACGGCGCTGTAAAGCCAGGATCACGCCGATGGGAGGGGGTGTGATTCTCTTGTCCTCTGTCGTGTTCACATTAGTCATATGCAAATAGGCATTGTGCACAGAGAATGACACAAATCCACCATGTCTAAATCCTCAAAGAGCACTGGTGACGGCTATTTAGTTAACATGATTTATTAAGGTATTTGACCCAGTTAGCACACGGGCCATTTATGGTGTTTGTTTCACATGTTTGGAAAAATTGAATCTGTCAGAGCTTGAATTTGGGGACATGAAGAAGAGGATCTGAATGAAAAAGAATCTATTAATTTCACTGAACATGTCCTCAAATTCCTCAAATTTAGGCCCCTACGCTGATTTCAAGCCACTTTCTTTATCTACATGTAACTGGGAGAAGAAATGTTTGATTCTGTGGGTGAGAACATTATTTTGGGACATTTATTATTTTGTATTTCAGCCTCATTTTTCCTGTGTTACTTGTGTGTTATTTTCTCTTTTAATGACCAGATATGAGTAGGGACACTCCAAAAACAGATGCAGCCATTGTTGTTGTTTTAAGCCAAGCTTTGGGTCCTGTGTCACCCAGACCTCTCACTGTCATGGAAGTCGTTTATTATCTGCTAATGGGATCTTTATTTTTAAGAAAATGTGCTTATCTTCTTTATCTTTTCATGAATCGTTTCCCACTTTGTTCCACATGTCAAGTTTGAATGAACAGAAGGTTTTTTAAAGACCCCATCTGCTGTGAATTTAGCTTTTCACTGTCTTAACACGTCCATATGGTGTTTTTAATATGCAAGAAGGCATATTACAAGAAAAATCGGCAGTCATCATTATGGCTGAGCGTTTCTACCTTGGAGCTGCTGTGCACTGATGACAATTTTAAAAACACAGATTGAGACTTCTGGTGTTTCGTACGTAACAAACCTACAGAACCATTGCTTTATGTATCAATATTCCTCTTTTGGATTAGTGTACAGCTAAACTGTGCCAGTTTTGCAGCTTGCTAGTGTGTGGTAGAGTAGTTTTACAGTTGTTGAGCTGGTGTGCTCGGGCTGCAGAGTGGGTGGAGACACAGGCAGGTACTCCATAGATCTGCACATTATGTGTAGAATTATATCTAAGCTATTTTAAGGCAAAAGAGTTTATTTTCAAGGGGAAGAAAATGTTATTTTAACACATTGAAATGAGTGATCAGATGTTTAATTGATGAATAGAGAAGAGTTTTAGTATCAGTGAGGAGTGAAGTGATTTTCTTACATGATGTTCAATGTTCAGGCTACGTATTTAAGCAACATAAGCTATTCTCTGTGTAATCCCCAGTACAGGAGAAATGATATAAGCCCAACTTTTGAATTAAGTCAGTTCTTAAGTGTTTGTGACACATCAAGTCTTCCTTCACTCTCACATTGTCTTCATCTGTTCAGGTGAAGTCTTCCTCATTTTGGTAAATCTTTCTAGGATTGATTGGTTCCTTTTTCAGTTCAGTTCTGTTATATTCATGCAGCGTCAAGTCACAGCATTACTCACCCTGGGGTCACTCACATAGTAAGGTCACGATCTTTCAATATGATATTACAGAGAAAAAAAATCAAAGGATTCCCCTTGAGCAAGTTGCTGGTGACAGAATGAAACCTCCAGCAGAACCAGGCTCAGGGTGGGCTGGTGACTGGTTGGGGTGAAGGTAAAAGGGAAATTAATACATGGAAGTACAGGGTTGATAATTTCGAGTGACCGTCCATCTTGATGTTACCGTTTTTTAACATAATATTCTCATCATATTTACTGTAATCTCTTTCCACGTCATAAAGGTCTTATAAGATGCTTAGTCTGAATGATGAGGACCTCAGAAGTCTGTATCTGGAGACACAAGACTTCTGATCAAGTGAATGTATATTTCCAAGATATAATCAAGTAAGTATAAGTAATCAGGTGGCACATCAGCAGGTATTTATTAGCAGCTGTCTTCTGATACCTTTTAATTGCACTGACCATTGATTTAAAGAGAAATGGAAACCTTAAAAGTGCAACAACGACCTGTCCTCTTTGGATCAAATTTATTTCTGTTTGTTTTAACCATCAGTGGACCTCCTTAGAATTTCCCACTAAAAATTTTTAGTATTCTGGATTTTCTTCTGGTTTGTTACTATTTTTTTTTTTCTTTCATGACAGGCCTATTTTCAGACAACAGAAATATTAATTAATTAAATCAAACAAGGATGTGAATTAGGATGATAGTGGTAAAAGAAGATGAGGGAGCAGCATGCAGTGGCTTCACTGAGTACAAATCACACTACAGCGCTCAGCACTTCTGCATTTTCTAATGTTCCACGTGGCGCACAGCCAGGATCATCCTCGGCTAATTCAGGAAAGAGAGAATCTGACAGGGAACAGCCAGTGACCTTTAGGCTGGAAATGCTCGGCTGGCGCTGCGTCCTCGCTGTCTTTCTCCATCAGAGCTGGAGGTGCAGAGCAGAGACGCATCCTTTAGCTGAGGTGAGTATGAAATGCCGGTCTGTCAGCTCCTGTCTGCTCTTTGCTGTGCAATGTGGTATGAAGAACAGTCTCCACCGTAATCAGCCTTTCCATCGGTTCAGTTTAAACTAACCTTCACCGCAGCAGTTCTCTTGGCACAAAAA
Source organism: Amphiprion clarkii (assembly GCA_027123335.1). Lineage (NCBI taxonomy): Eukaryota > Metazoa > Chordata > Actinopteri > Pomacentridae > Amphiprion > Amphiprion clarkii. The sequence continues at coordinate 1,895,041 of CM049569.1, read as the reverse complement.
CAAACACAAAAACGGATTTTTTTTTTCTTGTAGTTATCAGCAACTAGAAAGCAAAATTGACATCTACTATCCTATCGCTCAAAGTATCGAATGATTTCTCCAAACTCATCTACTGTGCCTTCATATAATGTCTTATCTGGTGCTCTTTTTGTCAAACACATCCTCTAATTTAGTTCCACACAGTTTAATGACGGAACCCATTTTCTTCCCAGTAAAATCGTGCAGTATACCTTTCATGACTAATAGCTACGTGACCTCACTGACTTGGAAACCACTAGTTAAAATGAATATCAAGGATTTCTTTGCATTATTCATGGCCGTCTGACCCGAGCCTGCCTATGAATGGAAATAAGAGAACATCAATCAGCTTCCTGCGAGGATATTAAATGAGTGCAGCAGGTTAAATCAGATGACATTTCTCTTCTACTGCATGAAAAGCTGTTAATAACCTGAAAGACTGGAGTATTTCTGCATTAATATATGTGTATAATACTCAAGCTCTCATTTCAACCTTGACTGCAACAGAATCGTAGAAGCAAACATCTTTCATTCATGTGGCGGAAAGCAACAGACAAAATCCCCGTCTGTGAGTTTCATGTACAGCTGTGAACAAAAGTTTACATAATAGTGGTAAAAAAAACAAACAAACGTGTATATCATGGCGGTTGTGAGTTTCTAATGACTCCTACAACTCTGCTGATCACCTGGACATAGAAAATGCCTTCTGGCTGAAAGTTCTGTGGATGAAACTAAAACTCAGCTGTTAGGTCACAATGACTAGAAATATATTCAGAGGACAGAAGGTGAGACCTTTAACTCCAAGAACACCAAAACTACTGTCAAGCATGGTGGTGACAGTATGATGGATGCAGTTCAACAAGACAATGACCTCAATCACGCATCAAAAAAGTGGTAAAGAAATAGCTAAATCAGGCTAAAATTAAGGTTTTAGGCTGGCCTTCCTGAAGCCTCATCCAAAATCTGTGATCTAGCTGTGATGAAGAAACAAGAAAGCCAAGAAATTTAGTTGAACTGCACCACTTTTGCCAAGACGAGGCAAAGATACAACCAGAAGCTTGTGGACAGAAATCAAAAGCTAACTGAAGTAGGAATGTTTTTGAACCAGCAGATTAATAAAAGACAGATTCATGAATCTATGAAACAACCAGAATGGATTATTGTTCTTTTGTGACAAAATTAAGAGTTATAGGAGTCACTGGAGACTCAGCGCTGCCATGATACACATGGTCTTTACTGTTCACAACTGTATGTTCTTTGACAGTTTATACAGAGAATAAACACAGCAACAGAGCGTTAATATAATAAAATCACACATGTGAAAATCTAATCAAAGGGAATAGAATTTTATTAGCTATATAATAGTATCAGGTACTACATCAATCCCTGGCAGAAATGTCAATTACAGTCTACCGCCATTAAATAATTCACATCCAACACTCTTATTCACTAGTGGTTAGTTGATCTGTGAGTGGTTTCTAGATGTGCTGAGGAGAAGCAAATATCTTCATGAGTGGAGTCATTAGCCATGCAAATTCAGCTCCCAGTGTCGCTGACAAGGTCGAGCTCAGACTGACGAAACATAAACCAAGAGTGGTAATGAAGAGCTGAGTGTCCAAAAAAATTACCCGAAGGGGAATCTCTTTTTTCTGCAGCTCCACCAAAGAGACAAACTATACATTCTTGCCCACTAGTGGAAAGAATGATATTTAAAAAAGCAGTGTAGCTTTGATCTAACCGTTATTTTCTGGGGTGTAATATGCATCGCAGCCTCAAGAGGCCGCTAGTCTGGCAAATAAACTTTCAGTCTTGTTTTCTCTCACAGTGCAAAGCAAATAATCAATAATAAAGTCGCTAATAATAAAAATCCTAGTACCGTGATGGTTTTTATGCACACAAAGCAAAAAAATATACCAGTTTACAGTCTTAAGGTGGCAAATGTTTTCACAGAAAATAAATAGTCTACCAAATCAAGGTGTGATGGAAAAAATGCAGGAGTTTTCAGAAATTCCTGCATATAGCACATGCAAAAAAGTGTCACAATTTGATCATTTCTTCCTATAATGACAAAATAAAATAGAAATAAACATATTTACAGACATAACACTGATAAAGTTAAGTCATGTGAAGCAAGACTACACTCTAAAAAGTAATTTAAGGGACCTATTCCCACCCTTTTAATTAAATTTGTGGTTGTAAGATTTTTTTCAATCTTCTTTCTTCTTAATTTAATCTAATGTGCTGATTTAGGTAAACCTTTAAAGGTTGTAAATGTTATTTTGGTGGACGCTGTTGACACAATAATGTCTATAATTAATACTGTGCGTAATTTAAACTGAAATTTCAGTGTAAGTTGATTTGAAACTACATTTAAGGTGAGACAGCTTTATGAAATTGGCTTGATAACGTCAGGATTTCAAATTAGGACAATTCCAGACAGTTTATACCAGTAATTAAAAGAATCTTTGACTGTAGAGGAAAAGCTAATTCCACTAACTCAGTGTAGTTTGTTGGTTCAACGTAATTTTGTTGTAACTCAACAAGATTTATGCAAACTGTTGATTTAGTTTTTGTTGAGCCAGAATATTATTTTTTAGAGTGTAGTTTGACAGACATGAATCCATCCAATCATCCTATTGTATTTCATAGTTTTGAAACATTTATCATTGTGGGAGAGAAACAACATTTCAGTCACCCTTGTGTTGGAAAGAATGCTACTGACTTGCTGTAAATAGTGGCTTTAAATGATCTTGATTTGTCTACAGTCTGGATTTATTTACTTTCAACTGAATTCGGAATAATTTTATCAACATATCATCTAATCCATGCTACACTAGCTGTAGTGCACAAACAAAAAGTGGCTGGTAGTCGGACTACATCTGGTCTGTGTCTACTTCTGTGCGACTCTAAGTCCATCTTCAGGCGCTTCAGCTCAGAACTTGCTGAGAGGCTGCAGAGCTCCTGCCTTCACGAGCACAGCTGAGAGCAGGTCTGCAGGTCCAGAGGGGTGGGTCACAGCGGTGGCAGAGGGGTCTCCATGTTTACCGTCAGAGTTCACAGGCGTGGGAACCTTCCCTCTGTTCAGCGTGGATTTGCCACCCCCACTGCCTCCCCCTCCACCCAGACTGGTCTTGCTGTTTTCCGCTGTGGGGATGATCGTGCCGAGGTGGGGGTTTCCCACCACGGGAGTCCCGGTGGGCTCCATGCTGGTCTGACAGCAGCACAGCAGCCGGAAGAAAGCTGCTCTCATCTCTCTGCTGGACAGAGTGTAAATCAGAGGGTTGAGGGCAGAGTTGAGCACAGCCAGGGCGATGAACCAGTCCACCTGGTAGAGGACAGGACACTTATCTGGGCTGCAACCAACATCCAGCAGGAGCAGGAGGAACAGCGGCGCCCAGCACATGACAAACACTCCAAGAACGATAACCACGGTCCTGAGCAGGGCCAGCGAGCGCTCTGAAGGCCGGCTGCTCACCCTGCGACCGCTGGAGGTCACCAGGCGGTAGATCCTGATGTAGAGGATGATGATGGCCACCAGCAGGGCACTGAACACACTAACGCAGAAGGCAATGTAGCTCTTAGCATAGAGCGGCAGCACCGTGGAGCAGGAGGTCAAATTGTTCAGGCAGTTCCAGCCGAGGCTGGGCAGGGCGCTGAGCAGCACTGACACCAGCCAGCAGGCGGCCAGCAGCGCCAGGAGTCTGCCTCTACCTGCCGTCTCACAGGGACGCAGACGCACCATCGTCATGTGTCTCTCAATCCCAATGGCCAGGAGGCTGAAGGTGGAAGCACTGAGGGCCACAAACATGCTTCCCTCCCTGGCCAGCCACTGGACCGGCGTCAGGAAGAAGGTGTTCTGTCCTGAGGTGAAGATGTTAACCACATAGGCCACACCGGCCAGCAGGTCTGACAGAGCCAGGTTTCCAATGAGGAAGTACATGCGGCTGTGGAAGCGCTTGTTCCTCCAGAGAGCGAGCAGAACCGTGACGTTCTCCAGGACGATCAGAACGCAGATGAGGAGCAGCACGACCATCTTGCAGGCCCCGCCGGAGCGAGGCCGGTCCCACTTCCCCGAGTGGTTGTAGTGGCTGACGATGACGGTGTTCATCCCCTCCTCAATTATGTTCCCCATGGTGCCTGCTCCTTCCTGACCTTCCTCGGTCACGCAGCAGGGGGCGCCACAGCACTGGACACAGCAGAGGGAGGCAAAGCTGCTCAGCCTGGGAGAGTCACCACTGGCATCTTACAGCCTGAGTAGAGTTTGGAGATAAAATACAGACAAAAACAACATTTAAGCTCATTTTGGTTAGCTTGTATAGCAAAAAAAAGTCATGAGGAGGACTCTAAGAATTTAAAACAGTCATAAGAAATTGGAAGAAGTTAGATACCTCTTTAAAATCACTTAAACAGGAAAGTGCACCACTGCCATTAAAAATCTCCTTTACTCAAGGGTCCTGACCAATACAATCACGCATTGAACAGCTAAATGACATATAATACAATATAAATCACATTCACTTATATAGAAACAATAACTTTAAAACATTACTGGCCCTCTTTATTGTTTCAACAACCCCCCTTATTACTTGAAAAAAGGTAATTATATGCCCTAAATGTCAAACTTTCTCACTGTATTTGATTCCTAGTCGAAGACTGAGACTCAAAGGTAAAACTTTGAACCTAAATCTAAAAAACATTAAATTACACTCAAATATGTATCCAAACTTCATGAATGTAAAAATATTCAGGCTATTCTCCTTCCTCAAACTGAAGTTAAAGATTCTGGCGAGTTTAATCACAACTTTAGTGGAAACAAGAAGCTTAATAGTGAAAGTCTGACTTTTTCCGAAACGTTTTCCAAAGTTGTGTTTTGGAAACAGATGGAGCAAAGCAAAGTTCTGTACAGCTTTTAGCGTTTTATTTTATGTAAAACGACGAATTATCGTACCTGTAGGAGCTTTTGGGCTCATCTGAACATCCCGACGGTGTGGAGAGATTTGCAAAATTTGGAAGATGGTTTCCTCTGCTGCGTAAAGACGCACCGGTGCCAAAAAGGTTACTGCGAAAAAATGTAATATCTTCGATGTAAAGTGAAAAGTCCGTATCTTATCCTTGCCGTATACAGTGTTGTCCTTCAAGTATCCACAGAAAAGTTTGTCCTGAACTTTTCAGCGTCCTCTTCTCACAGTGACTCTCCGGCTCTGGCCGTCCTCTCTCACCCCTCCCAGCCGGTGGCCGGTGGGGCGGGATCTTCCCTTCACCTTGTCCATTTAATTAGGAGTCAGAGGAGAAGTCCCTGCTCCAGACATCAAAATGCCATATAGATGCGTCACTTTGTATTTTACAAGCTCCTTTTTTCTTTTCAAACAAGCAGCAAGGGAAGGTTTGAAGGATTTGGTGGACTTGTCAGTTTTAGGTCAAACAGTTTTTGTTGTTGCTGAGTGTCACAGGGAAGAACACCTAATTTGCCCGTTTCAATGTGTCATAAAATTGCAGCACTAACTTGCCCAAACACAGGTTGCAGTTTTAGCCCCAAGGGCCTTATGTGTCTCTATTAAGTTGCATCATCTCCAAATGGCCTCACACCTAATCTTTTGATCCTGTCTGCTCTGTTTCCCAACTTCATGTTTTTCATTTGGGTTTGTCGATATCTTACCAGAGCATATTTTCACCAAATGTTCCTCAAAACACCCCGTCTTCCTTGTCAATATTTACTGTCAACTCCACATTATGTCATTCTATCCAGAAGACACAATCTGACTCACAATGTGTGTTTGGAGTCACATCTTCCACTGACAGGTCAAGAAGTTGGAATTCATTTTATATCTGTGATCTGATGAGTCATTGTTTTTAATGCTCAGATGAAGACTCACTGGGTCCCTTTGGTCCTGCAGAGTGTGAGATAGGTCAGACCTCTCCCATTGGAGCCAACTGGAATGGATGGGAAGGGACGAGTTGCACTTTGCGCTTCCTTTTATGCACTTTTTTTTGTGTTGTTCTGTAAAAAGATAAATAATTGATGCTGGGATATTGTTCTGTAGCCAATGAGTTTGCATATGCATTTAAAGGAGCATGTTAGGTCAATCTGCAGGAGAGATGCTTTGTTGTTGCAGAAGGATCAGCAGGTGAAGTCAGGCGTGTTTAAAGCAGGTAATGCAACAGTTGTCACACCTTCACCAGCGACTTATCAAGGTGATCCTGGTCCTTCTAACCGCTCTGCAAGTGGGTCACTATGTCAGTTTCTAAGTCTATGACGGCATGTTTGAAGGAAAACAGGTTGGCTGGGAAAACAACAGGTGTTTTCCATCATCACTGTGTATATTCCCATTCTCTTTCCCATGTTTCCTGTATTTTTCTTTGCTTTTCTTGTATGATGAAGGAAGATGATGAGGAAGAAGCAGAGGGCTGCAGTCAAACTCTCAGAATATTTTTAGAAATGCTCAGGTTGGAGGCAAAGGGATTCAGATCGTACCAAATAAATAAACTGATCTTTACGTTTTCTGCTACAGTCTTGCTTTTTTAAGCTTTCCTCACTTCTGATCACAGTTCCTCCATACACTTTACAAACTCAGTGATGTTTTACAAACTTTGACCATCCAAAAATGTGACGTACATCCGCCCTCACCAACAGCTGTACTCTGGTAGATCAGGATGACTTCCTCCAGTAATTACTGCTCTACACATGGAGTATGATCTACACATGTTTGGAGAATGTGGTGAAGTTTAAGAAGTGTCATGGATACTGAGATCATCCCAAACACTGACCTCAAAGAGGAGGAGAAGACTTAAGTCCTTATTGCAGAAGGCTTCTTGCTTTACAGCTAGAGATCTTTGAACAACAACTTTATTTCCGTCACACGTGAAGAATGCAAAATAAGTGGTTGTCCAGGAACTACACGGTGCCAGAATCCCCTGGTTTGTTCAATAGCTCATGTTTTAGACACAAGAACACATACAATCTTGACAATTGTTAAAGTCAAGGGGGAACTTTGAAGCAAACATGAACCAGAAGCTTTCAGAAACATCAAAATTCTAACATCCCTTTATTTCCATGCAGCTGTAACAATTCAAGCAGAACAGCTGCTCATGAACCTTTCTGTCAAGTTTCTTGGACTAAGAACGATTTTTTTAGTTTCAACTTTTTCACTTATTTGTATCCTGTGTAGATAGTAGTGAAGAGTAGTGGATCTTTTTCTATAATCATAGATTGTAGTGTTGATTCGACTTGTGCTGTGTGATAAGAAAACGGCATCAATTCAACGCAACCATCTGATAGAGAAAGGTTCTCTAAAAGAAAAAAGAATTGAATGTGGTTGAAAGAGGCGTTACTTTGTTTTCTTTTCTTCTTTTCTCTTTGCTGATGACTGCTCTGTTTTTCAAAGTGTCCATCACTTCTGTGTTTTTTTGTTTTTGCTGGATCAAAAGAGCTGGAAAAGCTTCGGACAGGCCAGAATTTGAGCCCGTGATGGATGGCAGCACTGACTAACACAGACCGACAGCGTAACAAATGTTGATAAAAAGAAGAAGAGATGGCGAGAGAAAAGAAAGAGCAGCAGACCGAAGAGCGTCGGAGCAGACAGTTTTCTCTTACTCCTGCCGTGATTGTGAGAGGCTACAGGCAGTCTGGCCCTTTTACAGACGTCAGCCCAAGGCATTGTAGATTAATGAATGACCCCCAGAGCTGTTGACTTTACCCTGAGTAGTAAGAGATGTACAGACAGTCTGACAACCCATTTATAACCATGTGAAAACACCCCAAAGGCCCTGGCGCCGTGTTGTTGTAAGCTGGATACAGATTTCCTGGATGTTTGGTGTCTGTGTTGGAAAGAGGAAACGTTGCTGCAGGTCACCAGATCATGAAAAACTGGCCTTGTAGTGAGGTCCTGTGTACGTTGTTGTCACAGCGTTGCCATTAGTGCCTGTTTCTGCATACGTGTGTGTGTGTGCAGCAGCATTGTGAGTCAGGGTGTACTGACGCAGACTCGGGTGGTGCGTTAGATGTTTGGGAATGTTAAGTGTAGTGGGAACCAAGGAAAGCTGTGACTGTGGAAAAGGAAGGCCTCTCAGATGGCCACCCCACTGCCCTCCACTCCTGCTGTTTACCCACTAATCTTTTTTTATGATGCAACGAGCTGACATAAAGTAGGCAGGACATACAGGTGATTATATATGGGAATAGTGAGTATTTTTTACAAAACACCTAAAGAATATGTACCAAGGATGGACAAGAAAACCCAATAACTGAAAAATAAATGCCTATTATCATCTAAGTTTGGTGGCTTCATGCTATTTGGATTAAGAAACACGGAAAATATTGGATTATATTTGTTGTGTTAGAGATGTTCAGCTGTTTTTAGATGATTATTAGCCCAAATGACAAAGCACATGTTAAAATGAAAGTACAAACAATAAAAAAAAGGGGCCAAATCTGGAAAAATAAATTCATGAAAACACAGACAAAGAAACAAAACACATGGCTGGTAGAACGTTCTATATCTCCAAAAACATCAGAACAGGTTTTTAAAGGTCTCATGTTGGGCCCCTTTCAGCAAATGAATGAAACTCTCACATGTCCCCTGAATATGTCCTTTAATTATTCAGTTTAAAACACTGTAAAGATGGTTCATTCCACTGGGACTGTATAACTCCTGGTTTCAGTCCTGTTCTGAACAAGCTGTTTGAATGTCTGAAGCATTAGCTGTAGCTGAGCTGCTGCTGTTCCTGCCTCCTTCAAGAAGAAAACTCTCTCTGAGTCTGTCATTGATAGCACGGACTAAAACAGTTGACAGCATGACAGCAGACACAGACGTGATTATCAGTGCATTCGCAGTACAGCCACTGTTTTTAATTTGTGTTTGGTGGTGGCTGGAGCACACCAGCTCACCTAAGATCCTGCAGAGTTGTTCAGCCACACATGTTCAAACTGGAAACTGACTCTGAGGAAGAACATTGATCCAGAAAGCATCACCTTGTGAAACGATAAGATTGTCTCCTTCTGTTTGCTACATAGAAAACCTAGGAAGTCTGAATTTGTGTTTTTTAAGTCATCAGTACACAGCAGCTTCAAGACAGAATATCTCAGCCATCATGTTGACTGCTTGTTTTTCTTATGATGTGTATTCTAGCATATAAAACAGCACCATATGAACAAGTCAGCAAGTACAAAACAAAACTCTCAGCAGAGGTGGTTTTAAAAAATAACTTTCTGTTCATTTAAAATCAACATATTGAACAAAATGGGAAGCAATCATGAAGGGATGGTAATGAGTGGCAATCAAAAAACATAAGAACATTTTATGAGGCTAAAGAAATTATTGGACGGGCTCTTTAAACATCGCATAAATGAGGAATCATCGCAGTACAATGGTGAAAAACCATCCACACTTTTATTGACACGTGTCTCAATTTTTGCAAAAATGAATAAACTCAATAACAAACGGATCAAACAACTACAATCACTTCAAAACTCTGCATCCAGAACTAATCTACACTAAGTACAAATCTTCTTGAAGTGTTAAAATCCCTCCACTGGCAGCCTGGAAGCTATAATATTAATTTTAGGTACATCATCTGTAAACCACTGCACACATCACCTCACCAGTGATCTCTGAACTGTTGATGTTTCTGAACAAATCACTGTCCTCTGTCGATTTTCTCACATTAACTGATGCTAAGTGCTGGATCAAAGCCAGCGATCGTGTTGAAATTTGTTCATAACCCCTAGTCTTAACATTAGGTTTAATCACACTTGCTTTCTTTACCACAATTCTAATTTATTTACTGCTAATATTGTCCCTTTAAAATATCTATATCGTTGCTATTTTGCTATGTCCCTGTTTTTCTTGTGTATTTCTGGGGTTTTTGTGAGTTTTTTATTGCATATTACTAAAACGCATCACATAAATGAAGGATATTATTAAGCAAATCTCATGAGCATATTATAACAACAGCAACAACGACTACAACCCAGATTAGCGCAACATTTTCTGTATCTCCAGCACGATCTCATATTTTCTTGCATGGAGCACACTACATCATTGTAGGAGGTCGTGAGCAGAGTTCTGAAGGGCTGATGGTTTATCTGGAGTCGTGGAGCTGCTGGTGGGTTATCAGGGGAGCTCTGAAATCTTTAAGGGCACAAGGTGACTGCTTGTCTGAGAAACTGCCTCGCTGCCTCTTTCAGATAACACTTTTATCTGCATTGAGCTCAAAATAGCAACATCAAAGCACGGGCAGATGGAACAATAAATGGAGGACAGATGGACATAAAATGTATTTACATGGAAAACTGAGTGATCGGCGTTGAAGAATTAGGTTTACAGTGTCTCAATCTGTCTCTTTTGCATGTATAAATGAGAAATATACTAAGATATAGATGCAGGGACATAGGAAGGATACAGAAAGATAAAGAAGAGAGATTTGACCAACATCATCCTGGTTGTCAGGAGGGAAGTCGACAGAGGAGCTATCAGCAAGAGACCTTTGATTTGCATCTCTCAATCAGCCTTTAGCAGTTCTGAATAAATACAGTCTAATTTCTGAGTCTTTTTCACTAAATATTTGGGAAATTATGAACAATCAGAGGCAGCAGACTCATGTTACAAAATTCCTACCTTGTGAATTTAAATACCACAATTTATAACTTTTAAGACTTGCAGTAAAACACGCAAAATGGGTTTTCTACATCAAAACTGCATTAAGTGCTCGTAAACACGGCGCCACATCTGAACTCTTCATCACCGTCTTTAAAATGTCACCGTCTTCTTTTCTCACACAATCAGTGTGGAACTCAAGATGTCGAGATCTTTACGGCGTTATTTATTTTCTTTAGGAAAGGGGGTCTTATACGCTAAATAGACTCCGAGCCGTTGCTTTGCCAAAATATGTTAAAAATAACTTGGACCTCGCTCATGTAAACACTCAATGCCCGATTTTCTCAGAACTGCCTCTATGATGTCTGGGAAAGAATCCTGTGTGTGTGTGTGTGTGTGTGTGTGTGTGTTTGTGTGTGTGTGGTTGTGTTTGTGTGTGTGAACACAAGACAAATGAGTTTCTTCGTGGGCATCAGCATGCCTGTTCACTCATGTGTGATTGTGTTTTTAGATGCTTTATTTTCATAAAGAGGTTTGATTTCAACACGCTACAACATACATCTACATGCATCCTGTTTTTGGAATCTTGCATATCTTGACTGGCCGTGATTTGTCCGTCTGCTCATCTGTAATGACGAGGTCAAAGGTGTGTTTCCCCCCCGAGACGAGGACTAAATTGTCACACAGTTAAGTGTGTTTGCTCCACACATGTTCCACTGACCCCAATCAGACACCGCCCACCACCCCCAGCACCCACCTCAGCAGCAAGAGAGTCCAGAGAAACCCTTTCCCCAACCCCACACCCCCAGGTCCTCAACAAAAATGCAGCAGGAGCCTGAGAAAGAACTAACCCACTGACAGAAATAGACCAGGCTCCATCTCCAAATGCCATCAGTGCAGATTTAGCATCACTTCAGCCTCTCAAAGACGTGCATGTATTTTCTTTTCTTCCTTGCTGATTTAATGGTGCAAAGTTGCCATGTTTCATGGCAACCATTGGCACAGCATGATACAAGGACAAGATCTTCCAAAATATAAATTCCTAACTCAGATAAAGACAGAAATATAAATGGGCCAAAGCATGTATATGCTATGATTCTTGCATAAATATGACCTAAAACATCAGATTTTCATGCAAGTCTTAAAGTTTGATGAAAAGAACCAATTAAACAAAAAGAGGCAAAACTATTACACTGTATCATGAGTTGGTTTTTTTGGCGAAAATGATCCAATATTACATATCTGTGAGTCGCAAAAAAACATGAACCTCTAGAATCAAAGCAATTTCAAGGTGAAATTAGCATCAGGTGTTTTCAATCATCGGTAATACAATCAGGTGTGAATGGGTGTCCTGTTTTACTTAAAGTACACTGATCTGTCAAAGTGTGCTTTCCCAACACTCAAAGGCCACAGAAAATGAGCTTTTGATGCCAAACATGTTGGAAAACCTTCTGTAAAGAGCTCAGACTCCTCCAGTCAGGCACAAATGGAGGAAATTCAAGACCATTGTTCGTCCCCCAGGAGTGGTAGATCAACAAAACCACTTTAAAAACAAGCAATAGTCTGCAAGATCACAAATGAAAACAGGCTAATTTCTGGGCAGCTAAAGGCCTCTCTTATGTTGACTAATGTCCAGGGGTTCATCAGGAGAACACTAAACAACAATGGTGCTTAGCAGAGTGTGAAAAGAACATCACTGCTTTCCAAAAATAAAATAAAAAACATTTCTTTCCATCCACAGTTTTACCAAGACAAGCCTGAACACTAGTGGAAAATATTTTGTTGCATGGATGAGACCAAAGTAGAACTCTTTTGGTCATAAGATCCATATCCTGTCCTGTTTCTCAGACGCCACCACCCAAAACACGGTGGTGGCGTCTGAGAAACATGGTGGTGGCAGTATCATGGTTTGAGCATGTTTTGCTCCATCTGGGCCATGACAGCTTGTTATCATTGTTAGAAGAATGTATTCTGAATTACACCAGCAAATTCCAAAGAAAAATGTCAAGACGTCTATCTGAGAAGTAAATCTCAACAGAAAGCGTGTCTTGCAGGAAGATAAAAAACCTGAACACACAAGTTGTTCTAATAAAAAATGTTTGAAAAAGAACTAAGCTCAAGTTTTGGAATGGCCAAGCCAAAGTCCGGTTCTTAATCCAATAAAAATGTTGTGGTGGGACCTGAAGTGAGCAGTTTGGAGTCAGGAAACCCACCAACATTCCAGAGTTGAAGCTGTTCTGTAAAGAGGATGTAGAGGACTGATGAACACTTACTGGAAATGTTTGGTTGTAGTTACTGCAGAAATGAGTCACAGCAGAGACTGAAAGTAGAAATTCACATTCTTTGGCCTTTTACAGATGCCAAATTACTCAATCAGTAAATGACAAAGTGTAATATTCTTGTCTTGTCTCTAGACTGGCTGCTTTTGTTTCCACTTTAAGGAATGAGATAATGTTTTAGGTCATACTTACATTGAAATACAAAAAATCCTAAAGGGTTTGCAAACTTTCAAGCAAGACTATACATAGAAAGTTATACCTTATACAGACATGCACCAGTACTTATACATGTGGTAGTTTTAAAAGCAAAGATCAGTTTAATTTATTCTTTCAAGAATAGCGTGTTGTGCCTATTTAGTTTCCTTTTCAAAGAATTAAATGACAAAATGCTAATTAGTGGGTGAATTCATTACTTTAGCAGAACCATGCTAGCTGTTCCCCTGTTTCTAGTCCTTATTGTTAAGCTAAGCTAACCAGCTGCTAACTGTAACCTTACAAGTGTAGCATATAATACAAAACTGATTATTTCACAAAACCAAAAATATTTACGCATCATGTTTTAGTCACCCTCAAGCTTTAAAAGTTCACATGAAAACTATTTTTGAGAGTTCAGAAAACAGTTGATTGACAATAAATCACAGTTGTCATCAGGATAATTCAGAATCAGATTCAAGACCTTTATTGTCATTGTACAGCTGCAGACAAGAATACAACAAAATTATGGTGGTAGTCCCTGAGTTAGAAGACAACTAAAGATAAGATAAAATAGAATGAAAAAATAATACAATACACAGTATAAGGAAATGTATGAATAATATCTAGGAAATGTAAACACACGATGAGATAGTGCAAAGAAAGATGATTGTAATAACTTTTAAATCGATCAAACACTGTTTGTACGATTGAAAAAGAATGTGAGTTTTTTACAAGCGCATTTCTTACTATTGTCAGCACAGCATGTTATTGGCTTTTCTTTTATGAACCTTTAATTCCTCAGAAATGTCCATGGTTTTCCTAATAACAGTGGCTAAAGTGAAGCTTCATTTATTCAGTCCATTAATCATCAGTAGGTGTTCCCACTGAGTTGTTAAATGTAAGATTTTTACCAGATAAACACGGTGAAGCCTTTGTATAATCTGTGCTGACCTAAGAGAGGTCAGAGTAAGTGTGCATGTTCACGTGTGCATTTGTTGTCCAGGCATTTTCCCAGCATGTGACTCGCTGTAGTGGCTGTTTGGAATGAATGGCGCATGTTTGTGAATGAATTACGCCGTGAATGGCGATCAGCCCGGCGACCAGTCTCTGGCTGACAGTGGGCTCTGTGGTCTGTGTGACACAGCGATGCTCCACATAAAGAAAGGCTCGATAGAGATCTGCAGAGGTGGTAAAGGCTGCCATGGTGACCGCTCAACCAGCAACCGCAGTAAGACAGGCGGGCCATCGGGCACGGCCACCCTAAAGCTCCCCGGCTCCAGAGACACGCTGGACAAAATAAAGGCTAAAAACACATTTCACATCTCATTAGACATGGCCACTGTGACAGCTGACTGGGGTCCAGGAGAGGTCAGCTCCACCATGTAAAGCCACCAACGTGTGCACGGTGTGAAAGAGTGAATGGCATGAATTATATTTTAAAAAGGGGACCTGGTAGACCTAATTTTGTTGAATTTGTTAAGGTTCCTTTAACATGCTTTAATTGACAATTAACACAGTTTGCAGGAGTTTCGTAGGTGTACTTTTTTTTTTTGGAAAATCCTCTGCGGTTATTAAATCAGCAGATTTCTGCCACTATATGTCGTGGCAAGATTTCTTCCTCCCTTCCACTTTCTCCATGCCACAATTTTCAAAACCCCCTTTACTACAGGAAACAACAACAACCTCCAAGCAGTAACCTCAACACTGAAAATTTGCGTCATGCAATGGATGAGAAGCCCGTGTTACATTGAATTAGCTGGTTTAATGCATCCCTGCATGTTAATGTTCCACCAGAATAATTCTTCTGTCACTGTTTTGAGGGGACTGTTGCTGCATCTTTGGCTTAACTCCACCCTATAAGATTGTGAGGGCTTTAAGAAATCTGAAACAAACCAGAGCGTTTTTGCCCCTATGGCAGAATGAAAATGAGGTGCAACCAGAACATTCTGTGCAATGTGAAACTATGAGGTATTTGACAGCTATGACTCTGTAGAAAAAACATTTCCATACACAATATCTAATGGTCTAAACTATTCTGTATTGTTACTCCAAGGAACGTGGGGGAGTTATGTGATGATCGGTGTACGTTTGTCTGTTTGTCTTTCTGTGTGCAACATTACTCAAAAACGGTACAACGGATTTGGATGAAATTTTCAGGGAAGGTCAGAAATGACACAAGGAGCAACTGATTAGATTTTGGCAGTGATGCGGGTTATAGTCTGGATCCATGCATTTGTTAAAGATTTTTGTATCACTGCGAGATAGCAGCATGGTGTCACTGTAACCATGACAACAAGTAAACACTACGCCAGGCACCTGCTGACGATCACATGATTGCAATCCTTCTAAAAATTCGCCACTGTGGACTTATCAGGACTTTTTCGTCTGAAATCCTACAACGACTGAGCAGCCTTGGTGTACTGCGCTCTCTGAGTGCTTTCCTTTATGTAAATATAAAACTGTCTAAAGACAGATACAGCTTGTGGAAAAGCACCAGCATTCACATGCTGTTTATATTCTAATATAGGGATGTCTGCAGCTCATGCAAATACTTATTATCATGATCAATCTGCAGAATGGTTTTTCAGTTATGTAGTTCTGTCTATGAAATTCTTATCCCACTCTCCCATAGCAAGATATGACCTGTTCAAATACAAATAACTGATCAACAATCCAAATCCTTTTTTAGTTTAGTATCATGAAAGACTTGCTAAATCTACATTTAAGGAGCTGTTTTCCAGCTCAGTTTGTTGATAATCTTTCTGTGCTTTGACTGAACATGTGAAAAATGTTACATTTGGGGCTTTTTTTTCTACTGGAGTGTTCATACGCTGCGATATAATTTCACTTTAGCAAAGGTTTTGGTTAATTTCTGGCCGACACAGAGGACTAAGGACAGATTTTGTTCCACGCATGAAGCTTTGAGCTGCAAAACAGCAGCACAGTGATGATTAATATTGTTTTCAGCCACTGTACAGTTGATCTGTTACAGAGTTTCTGGGCATCTGCAGGGCATCTGCTGCTGTAGTTTATCTGGTGACTCACTGGAGCCTCTGGCCTTCAGTCCACCTGTGTTTATGAATCTAACACATGATGGTCCAACACGTCGCTGAGATCACAGCAGTGTCCTCCACCTCCCACCGTCCAACCAGTCATCCCACATCTGTCCTCCGGTCCTTGTTAGCGCTCTGTAGCAGCTCCGGTGCTGCCTGATGGGTCCAACAGTGACACGCTTCAGCTGCGGATGAGAACGGAGGGCTGTGATGGCCGAGCTTTGTTTATTGGTGGAGTGTGAAGGGAACAAGGGAGAAGCCAGGAGGTGGAAGAGGTGGACTGGGGTTACACGGGGGGAATGTGGTGTTAAAATAAATGAAGCGGGCTGCAAACGGTGCTGGTGGTGTGTTAGGTCCAGGTTTGTATTAAGTTTTATGTGCCTTCTCTATAAACACTGAGGAATTGTCTGCCTTGTGAGATCATCCTTTCCAGAGTTTCAGCCACTACACTGGCCCACCACAAACCCAACATCTCCACAACATCTCCTACAGAACTAAAGTAAACCTGGCATTTGCAGAGACTCCTGCACACACACACACACACACACACAATCGTTGCAGCTTTGCCCTCGCCTTGGACCTCTGGACCGTTTTCCCCGGAGTCTCAAAGAAAACAATCAAACCGCTAACACAGGAAAATGAACATATGTCTCCAACGCTGCCATCACTTCTACAAACCACCGTTATGAAACACACTTTTCAGACGCAGTCCGGTGTTAAGAAATGATCTCTAAAACATTTTACAAATTAAAAAGGCGTCTTATCTTGTGTTTTTAGGTCTGAGTTTGTCTCCAGCGCATGTTTTATGGTTCATCAGGCCGAAGAACTCATCAGAACAAAGTCCTATCAAGATGAAGTGAATAAAAACACCCTGAAACTTGTGTTTTCAGAGAGTTTAGAGCTTGTTAGGCTTCATGTTTTCTCTGCAGCTCTCACCCTGATGGATTGTTTTCTGTGGACTTGGACCAAAAGATAAAGACGTGACCTCTCAGTGGACTGCCAGCTCTGTGAGACCGTCACCACGAAGGCACTCGCTCACTTGGCATTCCTGCTATCTTGGAACATTTAGCTTCAAATATAGCCTTAGAGGGCTGAAAGAGAAACGCTCTTTGTGGTAAATTAGCAAACTGCTTTGAAAAATGGGAGTTGAGTGAGGCACAGCCTGCGGAGATGGATTTGTGTGTGTGTGTGTGTGTGTGTGTGCGTGTGTGTGTGTGTGTGTGTGTGTGTGTGTGTGTGCGTGTGTGTGTGTGTGTGTGTGTGTGTGCTTTTATTTAGTTTGCACTGTAAATCACTTTAAGTTCATTCAACTTAGAAGCTCCTCTTCTGCTTTAAAAATGTCAGTTAACTGTACTTCAGCTGATTAATTAGTTCAAAGTTACGATACGAGTTGTGAAAATGCAAAACTATCTGGGTTCATTTAACTGAACTTGACAAAACAAGTTCAATAAACTTCACATCTTAAGTTAAATCAATTAGTCACATAGACAATTATTACAGACAGATGTGCTTTCCTTTTATATTTCCTAAGTTTAAAAAGCTTATTGTTTATTTAGTTAAAAAAAAAACTGGAATTCTTTGTGGACCAGAGTCAGTACCAAGACACTGTGAGTCCAAGAGATAAATTATAAGTCTACAGGGATGAATTCAGTACTAACATTTGTCACGGTTAGATTTACATAGAATGTTAAAGGAAACAGCCATAATTTAATTCCACAAAGATGCACCGTAAGTTTCCATCATGTTTCACTATGACTGTTTTCTAAAATTACAAAAAGACAAGAGTCTCTGGGGATTTTAACTAATTATGGATCCTGGGAAATCTGCTTATATGCTAATTTTGCTTCTTATAAACTTAATTTAATGAATTGACTGAACTCTCAGCTGTTCATTCGTTCAACTGATAGTTTTAAGTCAAAATGACTCAAAGAAGTTATAAAAACTCATGTTTTTTCACTTCTAAAGTGGTCTGACAAGGAAAATTGGTCAAAATAAGTTCAATTACACATGGAGTTTGCATGTTCTCCCTGTGCATGCGTGGGTTTTCTCCGGGTACTCCGGCTTCCTCCCACAGTCCAAAAACATGCTGAGGTTAATTGATTATTCTAAATTGCCCGTAGGTGTGAATGTGAGAGTGATTGTGTCTCTATGTGTAGCCCTGCGACAGACTGGCGACCTGTCTAGGGTGTCCCCTGCCTTCGCCCGAGTCAGCTGGGATAGGCTCCACCCCCCCACGACCCTAGTGAGGATTAAGCGGTGTACAGATAATGGATGGATGGATGGATACAGTGCAGATTCATCTAACAATATTACTGTAAGTAATGTGATGTTGTGCATAGCTTAAACATGCTGTTAGGAGATCCAGTGTAGCGTAAACTATGTGTCCGTGGTGTTCTCAGCTGTCTCCTCCAGCCATCATCAGGGCTTAAAGCTTATGAACAACATGTACAATATGTTTCACACTTCAAGCAGCGAGATCATATGATTTATGGGATTCATGGAGCTGAAACCTGTGACCGTTGAGCAGTGATGTAATATTTCAAACAGCCCGCATCCACTCCCAGGCCACATGATTGTGTGGAGGTAAAACTGGGCTGGTTATGATGGTGGATTAACCGTGGACTGGAACAGTGGTCCGGTTGTGAGCTGCATCTATGGCACATGTGTGTGAGTCTTCAGCGTGAAAGGCCCATGTGTCTGGGCGTCACTGACTTAATGATACCACTTACTGGCCTAATTCACACTCAGGTTCTTGTCCATATTTTGAAAAAAACAACATGCAAGGAAATCCCAGCAACAGAGAATCGGTTGTATCGGTCAGATTGGAGGGTTGAACACTTTCAGTGTTCTTGTTTGACCTCCTTTGATCCTTTCCATCGGGTTAAAATAGAATTCTGTTTATCCTTTAGTCCAACAGAAATCACTCAGCATGTTTTCACATCGGAAACGTCAAAAGTGACACCTTGAAAATACCCGAATATTTACCGCCTAACTTAGCTTCGAAGCTACTTATGAAGTGAATTAGGGCCCAAAAATGGTAAATGCGAGGAAACGAGGTGGTTTGGGACGAAGAATAACAGCGAACAGAGAGTAATGTGGGAGTGGAGGGTGGAGAGACACTAAAACAGGACAGGGCAGTGCAACACACATCTTTTCACTGCTGTGTTTTTATTTGAGCCGTTACGTCTCACAGGAAATTCCCTCCTTCTCCAACAGTAAAGGCAGCCTATTAATAAAAGAAGAGAGCAGAACACACAGATTAGAGCATGTTTCTTGCAGTTAGACTTTTCCCAATTCATTAAAAGCAAAACTACAATCTGTGGTTGTTGCTATGAGTTATCACACAGTGAATTTATTATTATTTTTTTGAACCAAACCTGTACTTCTCAGTGTCAGTTTTCACTCTATGCCAAGTTGCTGTTCTCCAATAACTCTTCACACCGGAGTGACATTGTTCAGTTATGAAACAGCTTGTACTCATGATTCAGATCCTGTGCTGCCCAGCCAGGCATCTAATATTAACTGTAGTGAGTTCACACGCACAGGAGCACAATACCCGGAAACCCAAGTCTCCTGAGTCTAATGATATCACCTTTGAATGTGGCCACCTTTGCTGCAGGTCGTAACACGCTGTACTTGACTGACAATCGGTGCAGCAAACGTAGCGTCTCCATCTGATAAGCAGTGGGACACTCAGACACCTCTCTGGCCACATTGTTCCACTCATCGGGACACTTTTCCCTGACAAAACCGGATGATGCCGCTGATTTGTGAGGCTGATTTGAACTCTGACAGAGAGGTGCTTCTCTGGGTCACCGTGGCTGCATGACCTCCTGTGTTTTGCCATCTCTGCTCAGCGCGTTGGTTTAGTGGGGAATCCAAATGGAAGCCTTAAATCCCAGTTAATCTGGCACAGCAGTGGGAGAGCCGGGCAGTCCACAGCCACGCTATCTGATCATCAGCTCTCCACTGGTGCACCGCCGGCAGCCCTGCTGAGACACAAACATCCTGTTTAGAGAGGGAGTGGGAGAAAGATACAGAAAAGAGAAACATACCAGCACATATCTTCACTACATGAATGAGAAAAGGATGCTGGGAAAAATGTCTACCCACTGAAAATGTCACAAGTAGCCTGAATTGTGTATATCAGGAGTCAGCATTTGTTTGCACCCGCCTTTCAAACTTTCTTTAAATGCAAAAAGTGTAGACAGTGAGTCATATTAGTTTGTCTGCAGAAGCCTGAGAAGGAGCAGAGCAGAATGAAAATGAGCCTAATTATGACTCTAATGCATTGTTAGTTATCTCTTATCCCATCTGGAATACTTAGGCACAAGTTCTGCACAGCAAATATGCAATTAAAAGAGGACAGATGGTTAAGTTTTCTCAAAAATACCATGCTATTAAAATAAGTTATTTCTTGTGTATAAATGCGATTTGGAAAAGCTGTAGAAAAAGATGTAAAAAAGCAGGTTGTTGCCATGTTAAGCATTCAGTTCTTGTGTCGACCCATGCACAGGACAGCATTGCCCCCTTGTGGAATGGTAGTTATGGTGATGAAATATAGTCTGAAGTTCCACTTAAATTAGTTAGTCAGGTATTTCATTTTGCAGACCATTTTTTAGTGAATTATGTTAACTTTTAAATGTATTTAGAGGCCTCAACCTTAACCTTAATTAGAGAAAGGAGAACGATAAAGACTGAAATCTGCCCCAGGCTGTATTGCTCACTAAAATCACAAAAGAAACAATGGAATCAGTGAATAAAAAAGCTCTGCAAACCACAGAAACAAGAGCAAATTTAATTATTATAGCAACATTTTAAGTAATGCATAAATTTTCAAGTGAAGGACATTCACAACAGAGTTCAATTGGATGCTTTATCTCTCAATATTTTTTATCTTTATTTTTTATCACAGCCATAGACCCAGAAACATGTAAAAAATCATAGTGTGACATTCAGTAAATACATGCATAGTGCAGGATGGTTTACTAGATCTTCTGCTTTTAAAAATGAACAAATATATACACTGTATACAGCAGAGGGTATTCTGGTTGCTTTACTTCACTGAAAGTTTCTGCACATTTTAATTTTAAATTTTCAACATAATAAACAATTGTGTTCATGACATGACAAAAGTTGTAATAAATACATGAATGACACACGTGTCCAAAAAATGATGTAAGAATTATGTCAGCTTTTATGTATGGCTTGAGTTGTGGGTTTTCTCATCATGACTGTGGTTAAAGTCCGCTGATGAACATGTGCTCTGTGTGAAAATGAAAGAAAACAGCCGAAAAATGCTGAGTCACTCAGCGGAAGCTGAGTTGAGGAACGAGGAAATAACTCCTTCCTTCCATTCTTTTCCAAATTAGATGGTGAAACAAGAAGCTGCATTAGTGTTATTTTACTTTAGATTGAATAAACACGTGGAAATGGCTCAGTTTTGACTGCACCAATGCAAACACAAATAGCTTTGTATTGTAATGCACTGTATTGTAGCACAAGTACATTTAGTTTTATTGCATCTTATTTCTCCATCTCCTCTAAAAGTCTCTTAGATTTCTTGTAGATGTTACAAAGATCAGCAGTTGTTAACCCTCACATGCATAAATGGGTCAAAAATGACCCAGTGAGGTTGTTTTCTTGCAATATCTTTGTAATGAAAAGTTCCTATTCCTCAAAAAAACATGTTTTCAATATCACAGCATTTACATTTTAAAGTTTCCTTTTATACTTTTAAAGGAATTGTAAAGTATTTGCATCATTACCCCAAGCTCTTTATCACTGATAACATCATACAAGAGGTGATGAAGGACATAAACTTGGAGGGATGAAGAGCAGCAACAGCTGAAGGAAAAGAGTGGAAACTGTCAACAAAATGAATGTTGACACTCTTCTATTGCTGTTCTGTGTGATATTATTCTTTCTCAATTATTAAAATCTATTATAAAGTTAAAAATATACATATTGCAAACACGAACTCATTCTTGTGTGGACAAAAATATAACACAAACGATAATACAAACTATTATTTGAAACCAAAATGACAATAACGGCATAAAAACACACTGATTCTTATGAGTCATTTTTGGAAGAGTGTAGGGTCCAGTCACTGGTCCATCTAAGGGTTAAAGTAGCTTGTAATCACATAACATCCTCATTGTGTTCTTCTTCTCGTCACACAGCACAGCGGTAGATAATATCTGAGCCACTGATATAAAAACAGTGCAGAACTTTACTGGAGCACGTTGTTGGCCTGTATGCTGTCCCATGACATCACATGTTAGTCTGGTGTCAGGTTCTTGTGACAGCTTTTTGGTTACCATGGTGACTTGTAGGCAGATGTGTACAGATTTTAGCCTGTTTCTTTTGCACTTCAGTTTGTTTATTCAATATACCAACCTCAGTTTGTATAAGCAGGTCTTAACGTTTTCTGCACCACTGTAACAACCCAGCTGTCTAGGGTGAACTAGGTCTATCTAACGACAACAAATAATTGCTTAATGACATAATTAGCAAAAAAAAAAGGTAAGAATACAGCAACGAAAACAGCTGGTGGTTGATGCTTAATCAAAGAACCAAATAAAACCAAATGAAGACAGAGTTGTTGAAACTAGCTAAAACTAAACAACAAAACTAAAACCAAACTTAAAGACAAAATAGCAACATCCATGCGACTAGCAAAAGTAGATAAAATATGAATGCCTCGGAGCACACATCAGAGAAAACACAAGACTCGTGTCCAGCATAGTTAATCAGCTGCTAACAGAAGTTACATAATTACACAAAACACAAAGGCGCCGAGCAGCTCCTGTTAAATCTTTGGACTGCAGATTTAAAGCCAGGTGTGGTGATTGCTGCAGTCTGGTTGGTGGAGGGAACCGGGTCGTGGCCCAATCAGCCAAGTCGGTAGGCGGGAAGAAGAACAAGGCTGGAGTGCAGAACTGGAGACAGGTGGGGTCTGGAGCTGCTCTCCATCCAGCTTAATTCAACACTCCCCCCTTACAGAGGCTGCAAAGAGCCAACCGCAGAAGACATCTGGCCACTAGGGGCCGTACCAGCCATGAATATTGCTCATGCATCTTTCTGCATTTTCCTGTACTGCACATTTGTTACCTCAGTATGGATGAGATGCCAGTGTGTCAAAGAATGTAATCTGTAAACTGGTTTATCATGGCACCAGGCAGAGACACAGAAAAGGAAGAATTTTCATTTCACTGATAACTTCATATTGCTGCATTTCACAATAAAACCTCTGCGTTTTTAAATTCTCCAGAAATCAGTCATAACTGTATCCAGAAAAAGATTAAAGGCAGCTTAATGACACTGAAAAGGAAAGAAAGAGTATTTAGATGCCCTTCATTGTTGGTGATGACAATACAAAAACAAATGTTACATTTAAATTTGTGCTTTTTTGCATTTGGACAGATTATTCACTTCCTCTCAAACACTCATCCAGCTGTCCAGACCCCCTGAACCATCATCGCTCACAAACTCTCAGAGTTGGTGTTTTTGTTCTGGGATGTCTCACATTTATTCTGGAACAAACTCCAACATGCTCCGAGGCTGATGAGTTGACTGCTACCCTGCAGCATCCAGCTGCAGCTTCTGGAAGCAGCAGGTTAAATCAGCTGTCAGGTCTCAGGCTGAACCTGCTCCTCCATCTGATCCAGTCCTCCACTCTCTGGCTCCTTTTCAAGTGAAGGAATGACTTTACAAAGAATGAAAAGCTGATGAAAGCAATATGTATTGAAGAGTTTGACAAGAATGGACTCTGAAACTGCATCTCTGTTAAGCAAAAAGGGGACTGGATTGCATCTATTGCAGTGCAGCCATCATGTTGGAGTGTAACTGATAAAGACAGTGGTGATGGAATGTACTATTCACAGGGTTTTCACGTAGCTCCATACAAAAACTACATCAAAAACCACATCATAAAACACATGGAACACTTCAGAGGAAATGTGCCACAAAGAGAGAGACAGAACGTCAGACACTAAGCATAATCTCTGCTTCACATCTGCCTTTCATCTGGAACTGGAACAGGTTGTGCTCCCTGCAGCAGCAGGGTGTTTATGGGTCATGGTTCAGTGCCCAGTTCACCCATGATGCACCACAAATTCTGCTCTATTATCACCACATGCAGAACGTGTTCGCAGCGGATCGTGTGGCCTGAAGTCCATCCACTGCAAGTTAGAGGAGATTAACAATTGTTGAGCATATTTAGAAACCGCTGTAATGAGTCGCTCTCTTTGCAGTAAGTTACAGGTGTATTATATCAGGATTCACTATTACATAAAATTGGCATGTTTTATTGGAAATACTGATGAAAGTTCAATACCTAAATCAAACAGGTAGAATAGACGAGTTCAAAGATGCTTAAATAAACTCAACATGTCTGTGTCATTATACTCTGGTATCCTGAGCTGAACTGAGCAGCTTTTACTGCCAAAAGTAGAAGTATTTTCATATTTGATCAATCTTTGCACATAATGTAGATGGAAGATAAAATACAACCACAATATTTCCTCTACAGCCCAGGAGTACACACAAATACTCAGGTATATGCACATACAGACGGCTGACAAGTTGAAGTAAAAGATGTAAGAAGATCCATCCATTATCTAGACACCTTTAATCCTCATTAGGGTCACGGTGGGACTGGAGTCTATCCCAGCTGACTGAGGGTGAAAGCAGGGGACACCTGGACAGGTAACAGTCTATCACAGGGCTACATAGACACAAACAAGCACACTCACATTCACACCTTTTTAGACCTGAGCATGTTTCTGGACTGTGGGAGGAAGATGGAGTACCTGGAGAACATGGAAACTCCATGCAGAAAGATCCCAGGCCAGGATGCAAACTGGGGATCCTCTAGCTGCAAGGCCACAGTGCCAACCACTGAGCCACCGTGCAGCCCAGGTAGGAACATGATTAACTGAAACAAAAGATAGTTAAGAAAGAACATAAAACTCAAATAAATCAAGAAAAACCTCACTGATGAATATGTGTCTTTAACAGAGATTTAGAAAGGCATCTGTGATTGAGCTGACTTGGTTTAGTTGGATAGTTTTTTTCCAGAGGCTCGACAGTAAACACTCCGTCCTCTTTCAGCTGAGGCCCCTGGGACAGATAAAAGACTTTAAAGTATGTACTGGAGTATAAGGAACTAAAATGTCAAACAAAACTAGCAGCGAGGCCTTGAAGAGCTTCAAAAGCCATCAGTAAAATCTTAAAATCTATCGTGTAATTGTCAGGATTCCAAATTTTTGATTTGCTGACAGTCTCTCCTCCTTGTTTCCTTTGCCTTTTCTTTAGGCTGTGGGTTTGTTTTTCCTCACCAACTCAGTTCGTTGCATATTTCTATGGTCCTCACAGTATTTGGTTTTTTTGTGTCCTAGCCCAGCCTGAAATGAATATTTCATGTCTTTCCAGTAAACTCTGTTCATTTTTGCAGTTCCATGCTTAGAGTTTGTCGCTTCCTGCCAGTGAGTTTTTGCGTTCTTGATGTTCCATGTTTCAGTTTCTTTAGCCTGTGGGTTGTTCACTCTCCTTAGTAAACTCCTCTGGTTTGCTTAGTTTACTTTTGAACCCCTGTGTATATAGTTGTGCATCTTTGTGTTCACATTTTGTAAATAAACAGTTTCTTCCTCCAGTCGCTGGTCGCCTCATTAATGTCTGCTCCTGGCCGTCTCCCTATAAGCTGGCAGTAATGAGGATGAGGCAGAGGTGTTGTGATCCCGTGTCTTTGTTCTTCTTCTTGCTTTGCAAGCATGAGCCCCTCATTGCATGGATGGAGACACATTTGAGAGTTCAGTGACACAAAAACCAACGGCAGAGGCATGGAAATGAATGATGTGGTCAGATGAGTCATCGTTGGTCATGTTCTCAACAAGTGGGCGGCTGCATGTGTGGTGAACATCAAGAGAACTAATGTCTGAACCCTACAGTGGGGTGCTTCTCTCATGCATCGTACTACCACCACTACTACTAATACAACTACTACAGATCCCTCATTGTTTTGTTTCCCAGTAACAATTTCTTGTATTTCTATTGAAAATGTATCCATGGCAAAACAAACAAAGAAAAAAACACATTTTGCTTCAGTCCTTCTCTGATACGAGACTGTTTTCAAGAAATCCAAGTAATTTCTTTTTTCTTGAATCTACATATTACGATACAAGAGGTTTATGCCATATGCACAGAAAAACAGCCACACTGTACAATGAAATTGTTACTTTGCTGATCCTGCTTAGCCAAATATACGCAATGTATAAAAATTACAACAATTCTAAATAAATAGCAAATCTAAATTTACATACAGTAATCAGTGCATCTATTCTTTAGAAACTAACAGTTCCAGTGTATCTTCTCTCTCTCTTAACTTAAACTTGTCCTTTTTGCTGAGTATGAATATTTATTGTTGAGCTCGAAGGTAAAAATGCGACAAAACGATACCATTCCAAGCTTTTCTTAGTGTTTTCTTCTTTGCTTTCATCACTGCATAGAAGAATGCATTGATGAAATTGCACTTTTAGGGCTCCCTCCAAGTTAATTATAGACTAAACCCTTTGCGACACAATTGAAATCTACCTTAAACGCTAATAAGATGCTGAGTTGGTAATGTTTTGTAAAACTGCACTTTTAGAGGTCAGACGTGAATTTTGTAGGTCTTCCATGACTATAGCAGTTATGTCAATAACAAGCTTGTGTGAAAACTCGAGTCATGGGGCGTGAAAGGAACGGCATTTACCAGGCAGAGAAATCTGCTATTCAGTTGATTTATGGAAT
The DNA here is from genome assembly GCA_027123335.1 of Amphiprion clarkii. Lineage (NCBI taxonomy): Eukaryota > Metazoa > Chordata > Actinopteri > Pomacentridae > Amphiprion > Amphiprion clarkii. The sequence goes on along the minus strand of CM049569.1, from coordinate 1,868,110 downwards.
GCAGGATCTACAGGGTTTCTGGAGTTTAGGCCACAGAAGGAATTGAAGGTCAAGACAGCTCAGTTTTGCTACTTGGATTATGAATCCCTCAACTCTCTCTAGCTGTGACTCCTGAACTTTATTAAAACAAATATATCAGCAACACACTCCTTTAACTTATAGGTCGACATGCAAGAGATGTAAAATGCTTTGAATAAAACTGCAACAGCTACTAAGCTTTAATGTCAACAGATGCTTCTCCATGACAAATGAGCAAAACATCTATTCATGATGATTATGGGATGAAGCTTAAAGCTCTAGAAAAAGCCAATGAGCTGAAATCGTCTTTTCAACTATTAATCTACATTTTCGAAAGTTTTGAAAGTAATTTTTAAATGAAATCACAACTGCAGTGTCTCAAAATGTATTGATTGCTAAATGGAAAATATACCATTCTTTACCCATATTTTAAGTTTAATCAAATGATATTAGCGTATCCAGTGACTATTTAGGTCAAATTAATACTAAATTGTGTTAATCCTGAAGGACACTGTTTGGCCAGATATTGCTCAAATAACAAAATTACTGTATATAACATGATAATAAAAGCAGAGCCACATAGAAAAGCAATAAGATATCAGTACAATAGAATACTGAAAATAAAAATGTGTAAACTGAAATAAGACTGAAATAGAAAAGCAAGAAATAAAACTAGCTATCATACTAAAATAGTAAAGCTGTGACAGTGGTCATTAGGTGGAAGTGCTCTCCCCTCTGGTTCTGGTTCTCTCTCCTTCCAGGTGTGCATCACACAGAGGTTTCTGCAGCTGTGGTTCATCCTAATCAGCTCACTGACTGCAGGCGGGAGTCGTTTAATCAGACATGCTGGTGTCCTTTAAAACCTGATGAGATGCTTCAGTAGATGCTGGACCGTCTCCTAACTAACATGCTGACTCCTGCTGGCTTTTGCTGTCGTCGGCGCTGCTGGATGTGGATCTTCCCCGAGCTGTGGTTTCGTGGTCTTTGTTGGACTTTTTGGATTCTCCGAGGATTCTGGAGCCAAGGGAGGATACCTGCTGCCAGCTGTTGGAAACACCTGCCACTCCACCTAGGACGCCATTCTGTGTACCTGGAAGCCTGTCCCTGTCCACTTACCTGAGATGCTGTTTTTCCATCAAGTGGCCTGGAAACATCAAATTCCCGCCCCTACCAGCTACGTATTGGAGCAACCTAATTTTTAAAAAATGTTGCCAACTTAAAAATGCATATATAATTAAATACAAAACACTTTAATACTCCCTCTAGAATTACGTGGAAATAATAGTTGGAGCAACCCATTTTTTTTTTTTTTTTTTGAGCAAGCTATATAAAAAAATGTATGTTTGTGATACAAATTATTAAAATAGTTGCTAACTTTTGATTTTAGAGGGAAAATGACTTCCCATAACTCTTAATTTGTAGATGGAACATAATTTCTATTTCGAAGGTGTCATAATTCAAAAAGATTGATGCAAGTGTTGTTTTTAGAATGCGTTGTAATCCAAAGTTGTTACACATTTGCATTTTTCTCCTTTTGAGAAATGATTCAGTACCACCCACAAAGAATTACAAAAACATGCAGTTGCTGTTTTTGTGGACAGCTTTTATTCACACAAAGCTCACACCAAGAGTTTAAGAGCTCTGAAGACGCAGAGGAGACGAGTGTCGTTGCTCGTACGGCACTAAAACCTTTTCATCGGAGGTAATTATGGAGAGGAGGCATCTCTCTGTGAGGGAGGAGCTGCCGCTGGATTTACTCTTTATATACTGTTTTGATCCACCCTGATTTATACCCAAACCTCTCACACAACACGACCAAAAATAATGGAGCTGTCTGATAAAACAGACCCCTAAAACCAAATGTATAGAAAATATAAGGAGCATGTTGATATGATCTTCCCTACCTGTGAGAGGTGGTCCACTAACCAACAAACAGCTACTATATTAGCAGCCTATTCTATTCTGACCTACTATTTCCACAGACACACACCCAAACATATTAGCTCTCGTGGCAATCATTCACGCAAAACTTCTATAGGCGACGCTAAATTTAGACCAAATCTAGCACAAATGGAAACCCCAGAGCATGCAGCCACACTCTCCCTGCAAACAAATGAGCTTTGTTTGGTTTTCTCTGTGTGGGTTTGGCCTTTTGTTGAGCACAAAAACGCTTCTTTTCTCTGTGATACCTTTTGACACACGGTTCATTCAGGTGACGTTGACAGACGGAAAGCTGGAAATCAGGCAGGTATAGTTAGAAAGTTCTCATTTGGTTGAGAATTTGTGTCAGCAAGTCACTATTGGCTTGTTTAAATGTGGAGACAAACATCTCAAACTTGTAGAAAACGGCAGAGCTCAGGCCTGTGGTCACGTTGCAGCTGATACAACTACTGCATCTCTACAATAAGATCCAGATGGAGAGACTAATGAGGGAAATGTGATGCCTTTTCATGGCTTCTTTCTCTTTAAAAAATTTGATTTAAATATCAGTCAGTAAACTTAATGTAAACTTCAACTTTGGCAAATCTAGATAGAGGGGAAAAAAGAGGAAACTCTAGAAGTGAAGGTCAAGGAATACAGATCCAAAGTTTCTTATTCAATAACAAAACATACAGAAAATTTGCATTATTTCCTCTTTTTCTCAGTTTTTTTTTTTTAAGGTTTTTTTGTGAGTCTTCCTTGAAACAATGTGGGTTTTGTCCAGATCATCTTTAAATTTTAACCTCTTAATTGGACCATTCTCAAACTATTTCAGAGTAAAATGAATTGAAAATGTGCGGCATCGAGCTCTATTCACAGTAAGACTTTCCACTTCTTTCTATATCTTGAGCCATTTTGACTTAAAATGATGAGTTGAATGAATGAACAGCTGAGAGTTAACTCAAATTATTGAATTAACTTTATAACACACAAAACTAGCACATAAGCAGGCAAACTTGTTCCAGGATGTGTTGTTCCAGACTACAAATTCTCCAGAGACTCTTGATTTATGTCATTTGAGAAGACAGACACAATGGAAACTTGTCTTTAATACATGGTAAAGTAAGTTATGGCTGTTTCTTTTTGAAATAATCAAAAATAATTAGAACTATGACAAAGGTTGGTACTGAATTCAATCTGTATATGTGAAGATGTGCAATTTTTAAAAAAATTTTTTTTAAAATTCTAACTAGGAGCAGCCACACAAATTGTCTTTGCACTGACTCTAAAAATGGCTGAGATTTTATGTTATTAATATTAAAAGAAGAAGAAACTCTTTAAACTTGGAAAATGGAAAAATAAAGAAAGTCTCTCCGTAATTCATCAATACATCTAAATGATTAAAGTGAATATCCTCACTTTCTGAACTTGCTTTTGCACCATCTTTACAATATCTCTGTAGTTTTCTAAGCAAAACACTAAAAAATAGAACAGACAGATGTGATATAAGCTGTAAAAATCTTCTATTTCCAATAAAAATGTTAAAACTAGTACCTAGAATAGCAGTAGTACATATTAATCTTATATATTCACTTATCCTGAACCTGCTGCACATCTGTCAGGTTTAAACAACAGTTTGGACACTTAAAGTTAAGCTTAAAATAGTATCCCTCTCAACTGACACTTCAGAACAGAATAGAATAGAACAGAACAGAATAGAACAGAATAGAAAACAATGGAAGGCAGTTAAGCAGCTCTTTGGGTTAGCAGCATACAACAAATGAGCACAAAGTCATTACAAAAATGATTCCAAGAGATAAAAATCATTGCAAAAAAAACAGAATAAAACTAAAATAGAACTAAGATTGCACTATGTATAAAGACGAAATTGCACTGTATAAAGTGTAATAAAGGAGCAGGTTATTAAACATGAGATAGTATGTATAAGTAGTGCAGGGTGGATGTTATTACATGATAGAATAGAAACTACTGAGATCAGGGGGATGCCCAGGACTGAAAAGCACTTCAAGAGGCTGTTTTATGTCAAAGCTTAGTTGCAGCCTGGTGCATATAAAATTAATCATCATCATATGATCTGTTTTGTCTGTTGTGGTTGAATTACGTCACGTGGGATCAGTATATACATTAAGTCCTTCTGCCTCTCTATCTGTCATGAACTGTAAGCGGTCATTGTTTGAGGACTGAGCCTTATATGCAGTGGGTCTTTATCTGCTGTGGCCACGTCCTGTTCCCTCCTTCACTCACATAATCAGCAGGAACAGCATAGTCTCATGTTTCCACACATGTTCCTTCATGAACCTCCAGTGACTCTGCAAATCTCTTGCAAAACTTCCACATTCTTGCACATTACAAATATTTCCAGCACTTTTTATCATTTGAAATTGCTTGAATTTGCTACACTTGTTATTTGATTTGCAACACTTTGATTCTTTCTTTAAAAATTCTGTATTTGTTTGTGTTTATTGTGAGGCACCAAATCACCTCATCAAACAGTTGGGTGAGTAATATTAATGTTCACCTGATAAATTGGGACTGTTGAGCTTTGCAATGAGCATCTTTTCAAGGAATAAATAAAATACAATAAACCAATGCTTAGAAGGAATTTGATTAGGAGGAAAACTTCACATGCATATGATGTTTTTTACTTTAAAATTATCCAAATCTAAACTCAAACACTCACTGCCTGATTCCAGTTTATTTTGCAATGGGGTGTAATTTTGGATTCTGTGCTCTTTTTAACATTTTGACAATTGCATATTGTTAAAATGAGACGCTGCTCTCATCTCAGCCATTTCAATATCAATAAAAGGCTTGTCAGAAAAGTCCTGTTTGAATTAAAAAACAAGAGAAAGGCAACAAAAATGCAAAATACTTTTCATTGATTCCCATAAATACTTCAGTTATGTTGTGGTTTCATTGTGTGGTTATTTGAAAACATTTAGATGTTGTCATTAACTTGTTTTACTTAATTTCTCAGTTTTTAAATTAAGAATATAAGGTGTCCCATTTTGCCAATAACATCTGAAAACAAAACAACAACGTGATCTACTTGGAAAACTCTACTTGGAAATAAAACTGATTCTGATATGAAACTTAGGATTTAACACTTTATGGTGCATTTGTATTATAATAGTAGTATATTTTAGACTTTATTATGCATTTTGTAGTTTAGTACATTGATCTATTATATGTTTCTATTGTGGTAGTGATCACTTTAGTGTCCCTGCTATAACAGCAGAATTTACCCTTTATTGGGGATCAATATCATATTTCTATTGTATACCGTTGTTTGGATCGTCCAGACAATTCCATGTTTTCCAGTAAAACTCCACTTTTATCCATGTGCTAACATAACTGCACAAGGGTTTTCTAATCATCAATGAGCCTTTCAACACCATTAGCTAACACAATGTAGCATTCGAACACAGGAGTGATGGTTGCTGGAAATGTTCCTCTGTACCCCTATGGAGATATTCCATTAAAAATCAGCTGTTTCCAGCTAGAATAGTCATTTACCACATTAACAATGTCTACACTGGATTTATCATTCATTTAATGTGATCTCCACTGAAAACAACTTTTGCTTTTCTTCTACAAATAAAGACGTTTCTAAGTGACCCCAAACTTTTGAACAGTAGTGTACCTTATAAAGACAGTGAGAAAACAAGCTCAGTGAAGTGAGGATAGTAACTTTAATCATTTAAATACACTGATTAATTCCAGAGCAACTTGCTTTATTTGTCCATTTTCCAAGTTTTGAGTCAGTAAAAACATCATTTGTGTGGCTGCTCCTGGCAAAAATAAAATAAACTGTCTACAGATACACAAACTGAATTCAGTATCAACCTTTATCATAGCTGGAGCTGTTTTTGATTATAATGGAGAAAAAAAACAGCCAAAACTTACTTTAACATGTATTAAAGACAAGTTTCCGTCATGTCTGGTTTCTCAAACTACAAAAACAAGAGTCTCTGTAGCAACAATACATCCTCGGACAAAATATGTCTGATTATGTGTTAGTTTTGTGTCTTGTGAAGTTAATTTAATGAGTTAATGAGTGAACTCTCAGCTGTTCATTCATCCAACTCATCATTTTAAGTCAAAATGGTTCAAGTTACAAGAAATCATGCTTTTAAGTTATAAAGTTGTTTCAGAATGCAAGAAAACCAGACATTTTGAGTTCACTTAACTAGAAATCAGTCAAACTCATCTATTTTTATTAAGTAAACTCAAAAAAAAAGGTGAGCTGATTTATGGTGTAATTATTTAGGTTTTTGTGCTCTGATTCTATTTCCCTTCACAGTTAAAAGTGTTTTTAATCAGCAGCTATTTTAAGAACTGGTAGCCTAAACATAAGTTTTCAACCTGATTAAACATTTTAAAAAGATTCCAGCTATTATGTCATTTTTAAAGACTTTTTTCATGTGTTATGTACTTCGTCTTTACTCTGGAACAACACATCCTGGGACAAAGTATTTCTGGTTATGTGCTGGTTTTGTGTCTTATAAAGTGCCAAAACTGTAGTTTAAATCTGACAGCAGGTCCAGGATGAGTGAATATATAAGGTAAATAAATTACTTTTTGCTTTCTAGGAAATAATTTTAACATCTTTATTGCAAGTTGGAGAATATTTTTACAACTTAAACCGGATTTGGCAGTCAAGGGAACGATTTTGAAATAAACCAATGATGCATTTTTAAATTGCAGCTGCAAAGTGACTGAAAAATAGCGGAATAAGTCGGTAAAGTCGGTGCAAAGAAGTGCAGCACCGCCGCTGCTGCTGCGGCAATAAACGGAGCTGAGCAGGACCGACTACATCCGGGCAACACGCAGCTTGCGCAGAAACGGAATGGCGGAGGTAAGTGAGCGAAAACGAGGAACGTAACGAGCCGAATCATTCGGAAACGGGGCCGAATTTCACACTAGTGTCACCCGGTGCGGTACCCGGGACCGTCGAGGGGTTCGTCCGGCCGCTGAACGCCGGCCGGAGGGCGGCTGGGAGGCGCGTTTCGACCGGGAAGCGGCGGGGGAGAAATGGAGAGGCTCTCCGGCGTATCTCGGCTCTCTCCGCGTTCTTGGCTTTAAAGAGCCATTCCCCGAGCCGAGCGAGCGAAGCCGCAGAAAACAATAGGCAGCCCGGCGGGGTCGAACGCGGTGGTGCTGAACTGCCCCAGGTGCGCTCGGCCCGCCGGGGAAAGTGGGCTGAAGTCGGGGGAAAAGTTGTCATGACTCGGCGCCGCTGAACTCCCTCCGTGTCTCTCGGAAACACTGAGAACTAGTTTATTTCCTTCTTGTGCCACTCGGAGCTGCGAGCCGGAGACACGTTCAGCACCAAGTCACAGGAAAGCGCCGCTGGTCACAGACAGACGGACAGACAGAAGGACACACCGGACCCAAGCAGAACATTTAGGTTCTAACGGGACTTCTAGTGTCCCGAAGTTAGACTGTAGTCTAATTTAGAGAGTGTTGGGACTGTGTGAACTAGTGTTGTTCAGACACCAGTACAGCCTCTTATAAGTTATCTAGAGTATTAAACTCTTCACGTGACCTTCATCATAGTTACAGAATGTCTCAGTTTAACTTGGATTCAGGACTAGATTGGAAACTTGTTGATTCAGTTGGAGACATGGTAGGAAAAACCATAAGAAATAATAGTGCTCAATATCGCAGCAAGACCAATCACTCTGTAATAGAATCTCTAACGGTATTCATTAAATTCAACTTTTTTGTCGTTGCGCAGGTACTGGGCTGACAAAATGTTGCTTAGCATCAACCCAAAAGTGCAAAAGAAACAGAAGAAGTGTAGTGCTTTATAAAATGTCTGAGCAGAAAAGCTTTAAGAGTGGTGTGAATGTGGCAAGGTATATATAAAAACACAACTTACACTCCTCCTAAGTTAGATTGTAGTCTAATTTAGAAACCAGAACATTTAGGTTCTAACTGGACTTTTAGTGTCCTGAAGTTAGACTGTAGTCTAATTTAGAGAGTGTTGGGACTGTGAACTAGTGTTGGTGTTGGGATACTAGTACATTTTACCTTACATATTACCAAAAGTTTGTTCACTTCAGTCCTAAACTCTACGTGGCCTTCATCATAGTATTCCCCACTTTCCTTAAATAGTTTAGACCAAAGCCTGGACTGGAAACTTGTTGATATTTTTGGAAAACCACAAAGAAGGATATTACACTATATCACAGCAAAAAGAATCAGTCTATAGAGAGACTTATGACTAATGTGTAAAGACTGGATTAGTTAAACTTAAATGTCATTGCACAAGTATCAATGGAATGACTTTTAGTGTTCTTACCGGTAGGCTTTATGTTTCACTTTACTTACCACTTTACTTCAGTTGCCCTCTGGGGACAAATAAAGTTTTCTGAATTAGTTTAGTTTAGACCGACGCTGAGATTAGAAAGTTGTTGATGCAGCAGGAAAAAACCTTATTGAACCGCTTTCAAACCAAGCACTTTGTAGAAAAACTTATGATCAGTCTGTAGGAGATTTAAAAATCCACAAAATTTAGATTAGGTTCAACTCTATTGTCATTGCACAAGTACTACTAGATATATGAATATAATAATATATGGACTTTTAATGTCCTTACAGGTATGCTGTGATCTACACCATATATCTTACTGTACTTAGTTTAGTTCAGACCAAAGCCTAAATTGGAAACATGTTGATTCTGCAGGAACACCACCATATAATGCTGTTGCACCATTTTCAAACCAATCATTGTGTAGAAAAAACTTCTGATGAATCTATAGGTTGTGTAAAACTCTGCAAAGATTGGATTAGGTTCAACTTAATTGTCATTGTCCAAGTACCCAAGCAGTTTAGCATCAAACCAGATCTGTAAAAGAGGCTGCAAAGTGTTCAACTGGGACAGCTTTAAGGACAGTATGAGTGTTCTAAGATATAGACAGTATAAACAGTGCTTCGAAGTATGCAAGATATATGGATTTAATAATAATATATGAACTTTCACAGTCCTTATGGCTATGATGTAATGTAATTTAGTGAGTGTTTGCACTGTGTGGATGAGGGCTGGTCTTGTATCAGTTTACTTAAATAGTATAGATCAAAGCCTGGACTGGAAACATGTTGATGCTGCAGTAAAACTATCATTAACAGTAATGGCACCGTTTTCAAACCAATCAGTCTTTAGAAAGACTTCTGATGTATCTGTAGGAAATTTAAATATCCATAAAGATTAGATTAGATTCATCTTAATTGTCATTGCACAAGTACTACGACAGCAAAATGCAGTTTAGCATCAAACCAAAAGTGCAGTGAAATGTCAAAGTGGAATAGCTTCAAAAGCCGTATGAGTGTGCTAAGATACGTACAATATACACAATGCATTTAAATATTGAAGATGTATGATTATAGTAATAACATATGAACCTTTAGTATCCTTACAGGTAGGCTGTAATCTAATTTAGTGAGCATCGACACTGTGTGAACTGGGGTTGGTGTTGTTGAGATCCATCTACAGCCTCTTCTGTGGCTTATTACCCAAAGTTTGTTCACTTGTGTTTTTAAACTCTTTATGTGGCCTTCATCATAGACACACAGTATGTCCAATTTAATTTAAATAGCTTAGATTCAAGCCTGGACTGATAACATGTTGATACTGTAGGAAAAATCTGTTATTGTGCCATTTTCAAACCAATCATTCAATAGAAAGACTTCTGGTAGATCTGTAGGAGATTTAAAAATCCATGAAGTTTAGATTAGATTGCATTGCACTAAGGAAACATGGTGCTGTTTAACATCTAACCAGAAGTGCAAAAGAAGCAGGAAGTGTAGTGCATTCATGTACAGTACATACACAGTATGAACAATATAAACAGTGTATCTAAGTTTGCAGATAAATATCCAGAATGTACGAGTAGTTAAAGTATATGCAGTATAGATATGTACAGTAGGGATTATATTACAGCTTCAGGGCTCATAATCTGTCCAGCCTTTCAGTACCCTGTAGTTTCAGTAGCAGCTGCTCTCACAAGTTAAAAAAGGGCAGTTTAGAAGTCAGGAGTCAGGTGATCAGTAATGGGATGAGCCAGGATCAGCCACTGTGTGATCCCATGGTGTTGGTGTGCACTGTTCACCGTCTAGGCTCCTGCTGCACTATGAAAACACATCCCTGTGCTGTTTTACATGACTTGAATGCTGCATATGCAAGTAATACAATCTGTGTGTGTGTGTGCGTCTGTAGGTGGGTGGAAAGCATCTGGACATGAGTGCAGAGGTCGTGGCTTAGTGGAGAGCGATGAAGGCCCTCAGCTGGAGACGCAGAAGTCTGAACAGGTCTTAGAGGAGCTGGAGGAGGAGCGTCCTCGCTCCATGAAGATGGCAGCACAGTCCCACGCTGTACGTGTCAAAGCTGTTCTCTGCTGTCTGAAAGCCACGGCAGCAAAATGTTTTCCTTTCACTTTTTATGGGAAGTTAGTGGTAGCAGATTTTACTGCACCACTGACATGCTGATTGTAATAGTAATGGAAGCCTCCTGTGGTCATGTTTGCTATTTGACCAACTTAATATCAGTGGGGCAACCACAACTGATTCTTCCAGTACTGTGGCAGACTCAGGCTTTCATTGGAGTGACTGATAACTAACCACTTTGTTAACGGAGTTCCCTCTTTGCACATTTGTTTAAACCCCTAAAAAGTCATCTGAGTGTTTCAGAGTCAAAGTCATTTTTGTAGTTTTTTTCTTATTTTTTTTAGCATTTAACAGTGGCTCTACAAACTGATCGAGAGTTATTCAGACAGAAGAGGAAAAAATGTGGAGACTGTCCTTGAGCTCACTAAACCGACAGACGTCTGGAGGGTGTTATGTTCATAAAATGTGGTAGTAATTCCTACATTTCCCTCCCTTTTTCACCCAATCATCTCCCTCCACCTGTTGTCGTCTCCGTCTGTAACTCATTTGTAGGCCGCTGAGCTTCCCTTGGAGGAGCTGCTGGCTTTGTACGGTTATACAGTATCAGATCCAGAGAAGGAGACCTGTCACATGGCTGCCAGCCTGCCAGACATGACACTGGACAAGGTGTGCTACAACCCAAAGGCATATCTGTGGCTTCATTCATATTTCACAATCCTGTCTGGCTCGTGTTGATCTGATTGCACAATTTCACATTTGTTGTGTTGAGAATCAGCCTTAAAGTGTAGAATCTAATTAAACACATTGGTTTAGGAAATGAGAATATTGTGTCATGTTCTGCTGACTCCTCTGCTACAGGTTACTACTCTGTTGTTTTGCTTTTCTGGTGTTCAGGATCATATAACTGAAGATCTATTCCCTGTGGAGGAGGAAGAGGAATCATCATCAGCTGATGACATCACCCCCTCAGTAACCTCAAACACCTCAGATCTGCTCCGTCGCCTCCAAGGTGAGACCAACATTAACGCCCGACTGTCTAACATTTAAAATGATCGCAGGTCTGACAGCAAAAGGAAACATAAGAACCGGATGGTTGGTTTATTAATGTACATTCAGATGTTTCTGATGAAAGAAAGGAACATTCCTGGAGCTTTTGTTTTTGTCGATGTTAAATTTGTGGCAGTTTCTTTCTTCTAGCTAGGAGGAAGTTTCGAATAAAATAGCAAACCAAGTTTTATATTATCAGGAAATGACATGTAAGCTTGGATTTATTTATTTTGAGTATATTGTGTTATGGGATGTTCCTGCATGATTGCGTGGCTGTAGCTGCTTGTCACTCTCCATGTGACAGAGTTATGTTATAGTAAGACATCCGAACATTTCAAAGCTGAAGGAATTTAGATATATTGAAGCAACCTTTCCTGGTAGTGATTATATTTGAACTGCTGAGTTCATAAAATATCCTGAAAACCAAATATATGGCTGCTTGTGTGTCCTTTATTTATACACGCTTTCTCTGAAGGTAAAAAGAGAGGAGGTGCCTCGTTGTTCTTTGATTTTTTTCCCTTTTCTGTTTGCCGTTTTATATTGAATTGTGTTTTATATTGAGTTAGATATATTGCAGTGTTATTTTTATTATGTCTACACTAGGCTGAAGTTTCAGAAATCTGAAGAGCATCAGTAAAAAGCAAAGGAACCTCTCCTTCTGGTTCTTACAAATGTCTTGGAACGCAAAATTGACGTTAATTTGCTTTTTTACTGAAGCTCTAATGATTATAATGACTTGAATGTTTGAGAATCGATACAGAGAAGTTGCAGAAATGTTTATTTCTTTAAAGATTTTATAATTTATTTTGCTTAAAGATGTGACTTCGTGACAACATGAAGATTTTTCTTGGCAAAAGCTTGACGTACAGTAAGTTTAAACCAACACCTCTCTGATGTTTTGTCTCTTTAAGGTGGAGACAAAGACACATTAGTCAGCTCGTCAGATGAGGACTCTGATGACGCCTCCGTTCCCTCCACTGAAGAGCACAAGGTGGCGTAATGACCTGATGTTCAATTTAAACATGTATGTTGCAGTGTGTGTTTATGGGAGGAAAAAAATCATGCAAAAATGCAACAATAAAGGACTTATTTGTGAAGTTTTACATTTGATCCAATAAGGAGTAGAAGCCTCAAAATCTGCACACACTTCTTCCTGCATTGGCATTGAGAATGAATCAAATACTGCAGGATTATCCACCTGAACCCAAACTAACCCCCGTACATGAGACCTGATTTAGACGGAACCACTGTGGTTTTAATAGACTGGACAAAAAACGCAGTACGTAAAAATATCAAGCTAGAGAAAAGACCAGTAGGGCTGAAAATCACACCAATTTCCAAAACCAAAGTGGCTTTGTTGTTTAAACCTGACATCTGCTTCTGGTCAGGCCTTTGGGTTTTCAAGGTTGCAGGTCTGTCACACCATGCAGCACAAGTTTTTAATAAAGTTTCAGCTTTTATCAGCATTTATGATAAACTATGTCTCTTGATTTGGTTCTCAGGAGATCATGGTTGGCTCCATGTATCAGGCAAAAATCCCTCCAATCAGCCCGTACACCCACCAGGAGAGAGGTAAGCAAATAAAAAAGTGTTTAAACTGTTGTTTTATGAAGATTACATCTAAGACGTTGTGTAAACCTCATATAAAATACTTCAACATGATTGCAGTTGAGTAAAACCTCTCTGTGCAGAATGTGAAAATTCCTTTGACTCTCACTGATAATATTAGCAAAACACAGCCTTTCTTTACCATCACCATCTCCGGTTTTTAGCTAATTCTAGTCTCTCTCCTCCTCTTTCTGCAGCCTACAGCAGTGAAGACCAGTTGCTGTGGACGCCGGGGGTTCTGCCGATGGAGGAAGTGGAGGAGTTCTTGCTGAATGTACAGACGACGCGAGGCCAACAGGGGGCAGTATTCACACAAGGGGCCGCTGTCCAAGACAACGAACAGGTAGCGTGACATCGCATCTCAGAGAACATTGTCAGCTACATTCAGTGTGTTCAAACTGTAGTCCCATGTATAAACTGCCCGTCTTCAGTGCTGAAGTACTCTAAATGCCCCAAGAAAATAAGTAATGTGTCGTTTTAACCATTGATTCATGGTAAAATATTTTAAATGCGTTTGTGTATATTTTTAAAGAAACTGATGATTGGATGAATAGAGATCTGTTTGTATGGAAAGCTTTGCACTTATCTTTTAAACCATGTCCAAGTCATCTGAAGACTCTTGAGAGCGCATCTTCCACTGGTCTTTTTCTCCAGATTAAGACCAAAACGGCTGCATATGCGAGCTTTTTTATGTTAAACTGTGCGAGCTATAATTATGAAAAGTTTTGATGCTTCAGCTTTAGCCATTGTGGTTGAAAGTAATACCTTTTCTTCTTAAGTAGCTCAATCAGTCTCTATCTGCTGATGTGTGAAACAATCGGATAGAACGATCTGTAGTGGATTATTTTGAAAAAAACAAAATGAGGAGAGAACGGAGGAGGCTGTTGGAGAGAAAGAGGTCCTGACTCAGACACCTGATGATAAGAAGGTAGGTGCAGGCAGAGAGATTACGACTAAATCAGTGAAGAAGACCACAAAGTAGCCCACTGCATTCAATCACGATCTCAAACGCAGTGCTACGGCTGCAAAATTAAACTAATATTAACAACGATCATAATTTTGGCTTCTGACAGTTAAATGAACGTGATTGACTGTGATAACGACATTTAAGATGAAGATGTACTCCACACGTAGAAAAGTCCACAAACCAGGTAGCTAACATCGTTCGGTTGCAAATCTGACATTAGAGCACCTTATTTTGTTGTTTTCCAAATAATCTTTGGTCACACACCTGTCTGAGCGAACTACAGCTGCTTGGTAGCATCTACTCTAGCCCGGATGTGAGACGTTTAGGGAACATCGGTAAATTGTAGTGTCTATCACTAAGCAGATGCTGCAGATGTTTATCTGTGTGAGGAGCTTAGCTTGTGCACAGTTTATAGGAGCCATATCAGACAATCTCTGAGGAAAACAACTGTGGCTAAATAAACATATTTTCAGATTTGAATAATTTAGAAATATCAAGTTTCAAATCTGTGACAATCTTTACTTTAATGCAAAACTATGTGATGCAGAGGCACAATTCAGCAGCATGGAAGGTTTTAGATTAACAGTTGTGGTGATGCTGTACCAACATAAGGATGGGAGGGGCAACCACATGTATTACTGGTAGCATCTGTGCAACCAGTCAGAAAGTTAGTTTGAAGCCCGGAACTACATCAACTACGTTTGTCAGTAGTCAGGAGTTCCTCTTCTTTTAACTCGGTTTAAACAAACAGACCACTCTGTGACAGTATCTCTTATTTTTACCTTTTTTCCTTGTCCTTTTGTCTTGACTTTTAGGCACTGTATGAACTAGTGAAATGCAACTTCAATGCAGAAGAGGCACTGAGGCGATTTCGTTTCAATGTCAAAGTGTTCAGTGGTAAGAACAGACCTTTTGTCTTGTTTTTCTCAACCTCACAGCACTTGAATTGTACTTCATTTGTGCTTAATTACACTTGTGATAGCGACTGACAACATGCAGTTTTTCAGTAAAAAGAAACTCATTGTAATCACTTGTTACTTGGAAATGTTGCAGTTGCAGGGAAATTCACAAAATAGTTTTTTTTAAGGTGCTGTCCAGGTGTTTGAACTGCAGGAAGTAGAAAAAGGGAATGAACTGTCCCACTAGTTTAAAGATAACAACTTCCTCATGAAGTCACACGTTTGAGAAATTCTTTGTATTTGATTTGCATTTGCAGGACACCACGTCTTTAAAAGTCAAACTAAAGATGTGGGTGTAATCTGAGTGCGTAAAGACAATCTAGCTGTGAGAAGTGTGCAGCACAGCGATGCCACGTGTGAAAACTTATATTTCAGACCTGTGAAAACATTTTCCAGTTGATTATTCAACAAAGATGACTGTTGTTTTACCCTTTCCGTGTAACACAAGCTGCCGAGTTCAGCACCGCAGAGGATGAACAGTTCATTGATGTGACCTTTTGACCTTTTATTCAGCTGTGAGCCTCCAGTTTGAGTCCAGCCCTGTGGCTGAAGTTACCGTTGTGCTGGAAATGACTACGAAATGAGCACAACATGGAAACAAGAGTGTTACTTCTCTGATTTACGTGTCGTTTTGCATTTTGCATGTAGTTGACGTCTGTGTAGCAAATCGTGGCGTGAATTAAAATCAGCATTTAGCATTTCAATCCTGCTGCTGCTGTCTGCTGTCTTTAGAAGAGCTTTGTTCCTGGAGCGAAGAGGAGTGCAGGAACTTTGAGCACGGCTATCGAGTTTACGGGAAAAACTTCCACCTCATTCAGGCTAATAAGGTGAGCGCTCCGGAGACGAGATATTGAAATGCTGTGAAGTTTTCGTAGCTCAAAGCAAAAGCAGCTTTTCCCTTCTCCTCAGGTACGAACGCGGTCTGTGGGCGAGTGCGTGGAGTATTACTACGTGTGGAAGAAGTCCGACCGGCACGTGTACTTTACCCAGCAGGCCACCAGGCTGAGCCGCAAGAAGTTCAGCCTGCAATCAGGGAGCATGTGAGTACTGCTGGGACTGGAGCGGAAAGACCAACAATTAGTCCAGCTGAATGTCAACATGTACAACTCAAACATACATGACTGCCTTGTGTTAAAAGCCCTGCAGTGAGTCTGCTGATGCTCTGGTGTGTCAGGGTCATTTTACTCGCTAGTTAAGGAGTATTTCTGACCTTCTCATGTTATCGAACAGCTTGTACTCGTCATGCACTAGTCATATACTAGTCATGCTTTAGTCACTATGGGGGTTATTCCATCTAAGATCATCTGATTTGCTTCAAACTCTTTTTTATCCTAAACTTTGCATTTAAAATTCTACCTGTTTTAGCTTGGTATATCAAACACTTTCAGAGAATTTTCTTCTTGTTATGCTTTTTCACACATTAAAAGTTGAGGCTGTTTCAACAGCAATATCTCAGGAACTACTTGAGATTAAAAAAAAATGAAATTTTCATTGTTATTTCTCACTGCAGTATTGGACAAGTAGATCAAGCAGTCTCTGATTATGGGATATGAGAGTTGAAATATGCAAAAAAATGAAGCTTTCGTGAAAGTCTCATCTTTGAGCACATAATAGCAGAAAATGCAGAAATAAATCAGAACTCTGGTTTACTTTGATCAGGCTATCTAGTGGTATTTTTGTGGTGCAGCTTGTCAAACCTCCTCAATCAGTAAAGAATTTATATGAAAATTACTTTAAAAAATATTCGTGATCAAATATTTCATATTGAAAAATAATCTATATGTTTCATTCTGTATTATTGTGACATGCAGCTACACATAGTTTAGAAAATATCACTAGTGCACATCTGCGGGTTTGTTTTTTTGTTATTGTGTTCAAAGGTGGGTCTGTTCATGGCAGCTTCACTGTTTTCATTTTTCAACTCCTCCATAGTCAGAGATTGTTTGATCTACTTCTACTACTCCAATATTGCAGACTCTAAATCAGTGACATGATGAGAAATAAGTGACATTTTTGGGCTTTCATCTCTCAGAGTTCCTGAGATATTGTCTTTCAAACGTAGCTTTAAATTTCAGTGTGTGAACAGACGTACAGAAAGTGAGTTGATGGGCAGTTCTGGAAAGTGTTACAGATATGAAGCAAAAATTTTGCAAATATGTCCGTAGTTCCAAAATTTGAGGTAAATCAGAGATGGTTGAGGAGAAACTGTTCTGAATGTTTAATGATGTACAATGGAATGACCCTATGGAGAGTGAAACAGAAGACATTTTACATTTTGAGTCATCTACAACTAATTTAAAATATCTTCTTGTTTTATATACTGGCACAGGACTCTGCTTTTCTTTTTCATGTATTTGCGCTGTGAACGTCTCATTAAATCTATTCTGAGAGTCTCTTTTGGAAGCACCAGGCTTTTCTAATGTGTTTGCTTCTTCATTTCCATAAGTTGTAGGTTCACACAACAAGCGCTACCGTAACAGTAGTCTGCTGCGAATCAAACAAAGCTTTCTTCAGATCCTTTTCTGCACTGCTTTCTGAATTGAACTGGTTTTGGAAACTTTTGGGAAGCGGTGCCTCTAAACTAGAATGAATGTTTTTATTTGTGTGGTCGATGCTCCTCTGTTGGTGACCTTTAAAGGGTTGCTTCCAAAATAAAGTTGTGTTGCTGCTTTGGTTCAAGACATGGTCCCTGTAAATCTTTGTGTTCTTCCAGTGGCCTCAGGGCGTATTGTGCTGACAGTGGTTGCGTTGTGTGTTGCAGGGAGGACGGTGACCAGGACGGGGAAGCTGGAGACCTGGAGGGAAGCAACAGCTCCTCAGGGTTGTTGTCTCACACCTCTATGGGCGCTGGGCAGCTGGAGTCCACATTACCTCCACAGTCCAACCTGGATCTGGACAAACAAGGTAAGAAGTTAGAGGTAGTGCCGGGTGGCTGGCGACTCAGAATCAGGAAATAAACCACTCTGCTCAGTTTAAACTGACTTTGTGCCACACGAAATGTTCAAGCAAGAAAGAGTAAAGCAGAAGCACAGCTATATACTGCCCTAAAATATTATTCCGATGACCTCATGTTCAAAGCAACGACAGAAGAGCTTGGAAAAGAAGCACATGTACAGTAACGGCTTAGAAAATATCCACCCATTTCATTAGTGTTTCATTTAAACTGGAGGCTGGCCACAGAACACGTAACTCTACAATGTGGCAAATGCATCATATACTGAAAAACGCAAACAGTCAGTGTGACGGAAAACTGAGTTTGGTTTCCAATAATGCTGAAGGCTCTGTATTTTACCCATCTGTCTGTATGTATACCCCTTACATACCATATCAGACACATTTCCAAACCACATACTGCTCTATCAGTCCTGTTATACATGCAGTTTCATGGATTTTAATCTTTGTTGAATTTCCTGTTTTGACTACATAGTTTGGCCTTTTTCTTTGGACATCACATATTCATTATGTTTTGTTGTAAAGCATTTTCATGTCTCCCCTCCTTTGTTTCCCCCCATGTTTTCTTGCTTTTTGTCTTTTTGTGTTGTTGTGTTTGTATGCATGGCTGTCCTCTGTGTGTGTTTGTGTGCATGCTGTGCATGTTGACGTGGTGCTCCAGAAGAGGAGGGTCGCCCCAGGCGCAGACGAACTCCCCGCTTTCTCTTAAAGCCATGACTTCGGTCCACGCAGGCCACAGAAAGCAGGCTGGGCCTGCAGGTAAACAAACCAGGATGAGTAGAAAGAAGCAAAATGAGCTCACTGGGAATAAATCTCATTAACGTATCGGTGGTAGATAATCAAACCCTAATTACAGCTGAAAGGAGCAGACTCCTGTAAAAAGCCTCCTCTGGCTGTGTAGTAATTGCTCCATTCATTTACAAGCAATGTCAGATATCTTAAGTTATTTAAAAATGAATTAAAACCTCATTGTTCTGTTTGAAAAGCATTTTTTAAATACAATGCATTTGATATTTACCATTGTAATTGTTCAAAGTGTAGCTCTGCTGAATCCAAATGAAATTTTTTATCAATATAAAACATACTTACTCTTAAATATAAAGTCAGCGTATCTAATCTGGGACTTTTTTGGTCATTTTAGTGAATATCTCTTCGTGGTCAAATAGCTGGCTGTTCTGTGCACAGAAAACATTAGGTGGTCCTATCATCAATCTTTCTCCAGAATCACAGACTTTACCTGTAACTGTACTTTACAGTTAGAAGCACTTGTATTTTCTAAGAACGAGTTGATTTGTTTCAGTGTCTGTGGTACAGATCAACAGCCTGTCAGTAGCTATGAGATGTGGTTAATTTACAACACAACTCAGCCAAATATATTATAATGATAAACGTTAAGTATCTTATTTGTAGTTGCCAAGAACAGAGAACTACAGCACCGATGCAAGTACAAGAGTTCTAATATCCCTGTGCTGTGGATGTCAGAGGAACTTTAATACATCACTGGAAGAACATCTGCACTCTCTGGATCAGGCATTTGATTCGCTTTCATTTCATTGTGATGACAGGGAATGGATGATTTCTGCCAGGAATATGTACACACAGAGGCTCTCCAGATGTAATCATAAACAGTTGATGCTTACAGAATAAGAGCATTATTAGAAGTTGAAGTGAAGCTGTAATATAACATGACGACAGTTACTTCTGTCACTCTGACTTCTTTTCCATCCCTGCAGATGGCGAGCTGGTGATGGGTCTGTCAGAGCTGTGCGGTGACGACTGTCCTCAGCAGCTGTTTGGATGTCCCTTCTCCCTCCCGCCCATCGATGACCTGAGGGATCCTGGCTCCGACAGCTGTTGTCCTTCAGCTCCGGTCCAGCTCCAGTCTCAGCCGTCCGCTCAGGCCTCCCAGTGGAGCTCTCCGTCCCACCACGACGACCACGGCCTCCCAAACCCCTGCTTCTACCAGCTGCACATGCGCGGTGGGCCTTTCGTCTCCGAGGGCCCCGACTGCGGAGCAGCAGGGGGCGAGGCCGGCGCCCCCCATCGGCTGCAGGTGGAATTCAGCCTCCCGTCCGCCTCGCCTCCTTCATCTGCTGTCCTTCCGTCACACTTCCAGGCATTTGGCAGCCTGCTGCATCCCTCCCCCGTCCAGCATCCCCGCTCGCTCACACAGTGAGGAGGACGTGGAAATATGTCAACTGAGTGGTACTCTGTGATTCGCCCCGTGCAGGGATCTTCCATTGGTCTTTACACCAGGGTTAAAGAAACCAGGACAGAAAGTGCATTTACCAAACTTTTTTTTCTGGAAATTGATGGACCTTCTACCTGCGTTGGAGGGAGTTTCACATCCGTCTGACTCCTGTTTTTAAACTGAGACACTTGAACCCTCTGTCCGTTGTGGAATGACGAGTGTGTTAATCACTATTTTCAGGCATTGATTTTGTGTAAATTAACAGTTTATCACCACAGGGCGATTCTGTTCATTGGTTCCAATGAATACCTACTTGTGAAAGCACAGAACAGGTGATGAGAGCTGCTGTCCATGTTTATCTACGATTGACAACGTTAACCACTGCTGCTTTGTTTTCTTATTTATCAGGATGGAAAAGTTTGACCTGCTGCTCAGATTTCTCCCAAATTCTGACCACAAGAGCCAGTTTCTTTACGTTCTTCATATTGAATCTGCTGCAGCCATTTCAGATCTGTCAGTTCCTCACGTGACGTGGATGCAGAAGCTCAAAATCTGTCCACTCAAACAACATAGAATAGTTTATTTAAACGTCAACTTCAGATCTTCTCTTCTGAGTCTTTAACTGGCTCTTCTGTTTTTATTATTATTTTTTTGGTTCTGCCTCTTCCTCTTTGCGTGATTTTAGATTTTTGCCCCAAAAGTCTACCTTTCTCAAGAGTTGAGTGGAGACCTGAAACTAAAGAACATATTCTAATTTGAATGTGACGTGGTTTAAGTTATTGGTTTGTTTTTGTGGAAATATTCATCTTGGTTCTTCCCCGAAAATCTGTAGAGGGATTTCTAAAGGTGCAGTGCTTTTGTCATGATTTATGAACACCATTACTACTCTGATGAATCATTAGTACCATGAGAAGCCTGGAACAGACTTAAAATACGATGCAGAAATGTAAAATGAACACGTTAAGTTTCTCAGGTTCTGCAAATTCAATGATATCCAAAACCCTGAATTAGCAGCGAGAGTCTGAACACGCGTTGTGGTTATAACCTTACAGCTTGATGGTCTGATGGTGATGACAGATGCTACGGTCCAAAGATCTTTCTGACATGGAAGTTCAGGCATCTTATGTTTGCCTTTCATGATTTAGTGGAACACGCTGGCTTCAATTAAAAAAGAAAGCAGGTGCACGAAATAAGTTTGTTGAGAAACATCTGGATATTTAGTCAGACCAGATAATGTTCCAGATGTGAGAGGATTCTGTGTTTTATTCAGATAACGAAGTAGACCTCCTCTTGCAACAAGCCCTGCAGAGCTGGTTTGCTTTTCGAGAACCAAAACTGAATTTAAACAGCCTCAACAAAACATTAAAGTGACGTCCAGTAGAGTGAAGATCCAAGTGAACTCACACTGGTGTTCAAAGAAAGTGCATCACTTGTTAGAACTGTAATTATCATCCAAATAACCTCAGTATACAGCAATATTTCTTCCAGCTTGCATCAGTTAAGACTGACTCTGCAGTTCTGGAAGAGTTGCAGTCACTCCTTGCTTGTGTCCGAATGGCGCCTTTTCTTTTTTGTTTTCCATTAAAAATGATGAACTGAAGCAACTTGAGGGCCATAAGTGCAGTGTTTACCAAAACTGTTATATAAAGGTTGTAAATTTTGCAATATTTTGAGATCACCTGTCTCATGTTAGTTAGCTTCGCCTTAACTATGAATAAATATTTTTGGTGTATATTTCTATTTGTGCTGCTAGTCATTAATGTAACATGCCATTATGAAAGAAGAAGGGTTAGAAATGTGAAATTGCTCTGTGATACACTTTCTTTTGACAACAGTGTAGTTAGAATAGTCATTTTCCTAGACTCAGCCTGGGACAGATGGTGACTATCAGTGAATATCATTGGATTATTTATTATTATGTAACACCTGAAATAACGCATCGGTCATTTCAGTAAATCCCAGTGAATTTTAGCCCATCTCTAAAAGTTTGACAGAAGGAAATGATTTAGCCCGACTTCCTTCCTTCCATCTGTCCTTGTTTGCTTCTCGTCTCTGTCTGTAAATGTGCTGCTCCTCCTGTGATCCCTATTTAAAGCCCAGTCGCTTTCAGATCAGCGTTTGTTTTGTCTTTGACTGTTTACATGCGGCGGGTTCAGGACGGCACAACGAAGGCAGAAAAAAAGGAGACGAATCACTGCCTTTTGGTTAATTCTTTAATTTTTACTTTGATTTTTTAGCATTTTATATATATTGTACCGCTTCTGTTCTGTTGGTTTCTAATTATTATATTTTGTAAAAAAGACAAATTGAACAGTGGAAATGTTCAAATGTATCGCTGCTGTATTAGTTACTTCGGTGACTGATGCAGCTTGTTGAGCAGTGAGGACGATCACATGTTTTAATGTAATGAGTGAAGTTGTGAAATGTTGATGTACAGTAAAGGTTCAACTGGGAGAAACTGAATTACAAAAGACGTGTGCCTCAGTTGCTCTTGTGTAAACTGATCTAGAGGAGCTTCTCATCTTAACCTGCAGTGCCCAAGGCTTAGAAAAACCTGTTTGACAATGTATTTAGTTAATACTTGTCACTGAAGTCAGAAGTTTTTCTATGATGGAATCCCCAAAACATATGAGTCTTTGTCCCAAGAAAACAATCATGCACCTTGGTTCCTTTGTGGATTTACTATAGGTCCTCTGGAAATATGACAAAATCTGCTGGGTCAAAATGTACATAACCAATTCTGGGAAGACCTTAATTCTAGACTGATTTAACCATTTCTTTGTCACTATTGATGTGTGTTTGGGATCATTGTCTTGTCGGAACACCCAACTCCATCCAAGAGCCAACCTTCTGGCTGATGATTTTAGGTTTTCCTGAAGAATGTGGAGGTTATCCTCCTCCTTCATTGTTCCATTTGCTTTGCATAAAGCTCCAGTTTTATTGGCACCAAAACAACCCCGGAGCATAATACTGCCACCACCATGCCTGGCTGTACGTTTGGTGTTCTTGGGTTTAAAGGCTTCACCTTCGCTCCGCCAAACATATTTCCGCTCGTTGAGGCCAAAAAGCTCAATTCCTGTTTTATCTGACCACAGAACTTCCCTCCAGAAGGGCTTTTCTTTGTCCATATGATCAGCAGCAGACTTCAGTTGAGCCTTAAGGTTCTGCTTCTAGAGGAAGAACTTCCTTCTTGCATTGTAGCTTCTCAGTTCATGTTGCTGTTGTCATAACCCGGCTCAATGGCCATGACAAAAGAACGGGAGGAGTCCGCTTTCCAAAATAACCCAAATAATTTGTTACAACTGAAAGTAAGGCAAACAAATAACTACGGGTATGGGGTGTGTCTTGTCTGTAATATCAGTAGTGTGTGAGAATGATGTGGTGCGAGCTGTTGAAGGCTGCACTAACAGGGGAAACTAAATAAACTGTGCATGTGGCTCAGGTGAAGGAACAGGGAACAGGTCACTGGAAGCCAGCATATATAGTGGAGGTGGAGCAGCAGGCCCAGGTGCTCCACATCTCAGTGATTTTACCTGGCCAGTCCCAGCACCTTGGAGAGAACAGATGTTATTAGCTCCTCTATTAGACATATACCGTCACACTGTAAAACACTGTGTGCAGCTTATCATTCATTAAGACCTGCTTTTTGCTGATTCTTGGTTGCCTCTTGACCATCCTGACTAACTTTCTCTCGGCAGCAGGTGATAGTTTGTGTTTGTGTCCTCCTAATTCTCTCTCTCTATGTCTTTGTGATGACCAGTTTCAGTTTTAGAGCTTGGCGGTGGCGACATTTATGGAAAATGATGACATTCTAGCTCATTCTGCCTGTAGGACAGGTATAAAAGATTTGTTTGAGGACTTGGACTTGGGTTCAGTTTAGAGTCCGTTTTAGTTTGGTGTTGTGGTCGTAGCCCAGTATTGTGTATGTATTCATATTATTCATATTTTGGGAGCCAAGCTTTCTTCTGAGGACAAAACAGCAAATCCCTAAAGCTAAATTGTTTCATTTTAGGGAAAACGCCTTTGGTTTTAAGGCTACAAGGAGGGTGACAGTCAGACAAGTAGCAGCTGCAGTTAACAGTGTAATGTGATGTAAATTTAACTGTGTTCAGGTGTGTGTCAGATTGTGCATGACCCTGAAGGACTAAAGGCTTTTATTTCACTATCAGAGCTCTGATGTCTCCCCTCAGGCAGACTGTCATTTCTTCTGATTGCTGCTTCCTCTTGACATGATGAACAGAAGCCCGAGTCCTTGAATCCTTTCAACTGCAGGTAATTCACCTCAGCTTCAGAGTGAACAGGAACTTCTTGACCCAGGTGGCACTTTACATCCACTTTTCCTGCAGCAGATAAAGGCAGTTTGTCTCATGTTCAGTCATTTTTTAAATTTTTATTTTCCTTACCTACACAGTCAAAAAAAAAATCCAGTAAAAAACACAGCAAGAGTGCCAGATAAAATACGTTAAAAATATGTTAAAAGAATGAAAAAAAAGTGAAGATATATAATCAAATCAAATCAAGCTTTATTGTCATTTAGCTGCAGCTAAGATTAGAGAGCGTTTCTCCACGATCCAATTTAAAGCAATTAAACAAACTTAACAGTAGAAAAAAATAGGAAAATAGAAAATAAATTAAGAACACCCAAACTTATGCAATCACACACCCATCCATCCATCCATCCACCCTCCCGCCCACACACACACACACACACACACACACACACACACACACACACACACACACACACACACACACACACACACACACACACATCCCTAAGACGTTGTTCCACAATACTGGCATTCTGAACTGTTTTTAAGTGTCCATATCAACAGCCTATGATGTAAAGTGGAATGACAAATAATCTGAATACTGAAACTAAAACTAAAAAATGCTCAAATTAGATTAAGTTCCAGATGTGTGTGCATATCCAGATCAGCAGTTCAGTATTCTGACAGCTTGTGGAATGAAGCTGTTGATCAGTCTGGGGGTTTTGTATTTAATACTCCGGAGACATTTGCCTGATGGCAGCAGTTCAAAGAGTTTATGGAGAAGGTGTGAGGAGTCCCTGGCAACGTTCAATGCTCTGCTCCTGCAGCGGCTCTGGAAGAGTTCTTGGACAGAGGAGAGGGAAACTCTGATGACCCTCTGAGCCCCCCTGACTATCCTCTGCAGGGCTTTTCTGTCTGACATACTGCAGCTGGAGAACCATGTTGAGATGCAGGATGTCAGGACGCTCTGACCACACCTCCGTAGAAAATCCTGAGGATGCTGGTGGGGAGAGAGGCTAGTTTCAGCTTCCTCAGGAAATGCAGGCTCTCCTGAAGATCACTGAGGCGTTCTTATTCCAGTTTAGGTCCTGTGAGATCTGCACTCTGAGGAACTTGATGTTCTCCACTCTCTCCACTGTGCAGCTGCTGATGCCGAGGGGAGCATGCTCAGGTCATGACCTCTGAAAGTAAATTGTTCAAAAGAATTACAGTTAAAAACTGTTTAAAACACTTTTCACAGTGTAGACGATTACAAAAGTGTCATAAATTACATTGCAACATAATTTGAATATGAATTTATGGGCTGAGAAAATACAAGCGTACTATCCTGTGTGAGGCACATTTGTGTATGTTACTGAAATAATTTGTGTCTCCTCTCGACCTCCTGCAGAGCTCCTCTCAGTCGTGAATCAGTCCAGCTGTGTCTTCATCGGATGTCCTTCAGGTAAGAACTCCCTCCACTCCGATGTATCAGATCTATCACCCACAATAAGAGGAAGACGTTGTGCGACTGCAGGGTTGCGTTAACGCTGAAACGATGGGGAAGGTTTTTGCTTGCACCTCTACAAAAGCAACAAAATACCTGCAGAGATCTCATCTAAGGTTGTGTTTCAACAAAGCCAGCGCTCCTTAGGCATGTATTGGCAACTCATCACAGCTCTAGAGGTTGCAGTTGGGTAACTGAGAAATGACACTTTCATTTTCAGTGTTTAATAAATGTGTCAGACAGCCCAGCGTGAGGTTTTAACTAGCTGCACTGCGTTCACATTAACTGTCACTGTGCTCATTCATGTCATCAGCCTCAGTCGATATTAGGCTTAACAGGATTCATGCAGGAGTTTTGTAGTATTTTCTGATCTTAACTGTACACTGATGAGACAAACCACTATGTATGGAGAAAGACAGAATTCATCCAGATTCTGGAAGGAGAGGCAGAAATGCAACAGCTTTTGTAGTAAACAGACACTCAGAAATTCCATTTCATCGGTCGATATACATAGATGTAAATGTAACCCTGATGTCAGTTTCATAAAAGAACCAACAAAACCCCTTCAGGAGTGTAAACATCTCTTTTCTGGTTGGCCTCAAAGCTTTTGTCCCTTAGGCAATTCTTCAACTATTACTGGAAAGTTACTCTAGTAACAGAAATAGCTCCAATTATACATGTACATGAAATGAACACGTGGATAATAAGTGATAAAATAAGAGCTCATGAGTCACTTTACTTTCACACCAGATTTCTCAGCTTTTGTTAAAGTTTCCCAAATGTTTTTACAAGTTCCTCAGCACACGTGTTGTTTTTGCTGTATTGTGAGCTGCTAATTAGGCTAAAGGTATTAAAAATGTTCCACCACACTTTCAATGTCAAGAACAACTGAGGGGGTTAGAAGCAAAGTGGTCCAAGCCATGAGAAATCCAAAAAGAGTTTTATATCATGTCTGTAATATTGTATGGTCTAGATTTTAGTGGCAAAGTGGTCTATCCCATTAGCCAAATATAGCGTTACAGTGGTGCTGCGGATGTTAGACCATTCTTGAAAACTTTGAACCTATTTTTCTCACCATCTACAGACAATGGTTTAGACCACTCTGCTTCCAAACCCTTCAACTGTAAGGAAATGTCCGATACGACCAAATTCCTCTGGGTTGACTTCACTTCTCACTGAGTCTGTGGGTTAAATTAGCATTAAACTCACATATGCATGTAGACTGAAGCACGTTTATTCATGTATGTTGGACAAAATGTGACTCTTTCAGCAAACTTGCCATTAAATGCACCAAGATAAATCCATCACACTGCTCCGTCCGTTATTCACAGAGTACAGAAACAAGCAGCTCATCCTCCCTCTGCTTCCAAGCTTTTGATGCTGGTAACAACGTTTATTTGTGCGTCTTACCCGTGATAATGGCTTCTCTCTCTCCCTCGCTGCGCTTGTTTCCACTTGTTTCATCTCATCTTCATGGGATGAATCTCACTGTGCATTTAGAACTCCTGCAAGGCAGAAAACCAGGACGATGTAAGAAACCTAAAGTTTCACCTCAGTGTTTACGGTGAGCTGAAAAGATTCCTAGTGAAGGGAAACAATAACAATAAATGACTGCACAGAAGATCAAGTTGCTTTTATTCCGACACTTAATTAATGTTATTCTGACCTGTATTCCCAGCTTGAATAGAGCAGCAGCATTTATTACTGTTGCTGAACTTCCTACAAACAGTTTATTCTTAAAATCTCCTTCCTGACTCTTGTTTTAGTCCTGATTGATCTGAAAACAGTCAATAATGATTATAGACTGCCCACAGAATGTGATTAACAATGAAGAAATCTATTTTAGCTGTGTAAACTCTTATGGCACAAGTTTATATATTGGTTAATACATGGATGGATGAGTAGATTTTGTGTGTGTCTGATTTGTCAGAAATATAAACACATTTAACAGGATTCACTTCTTCTTTTCCCTCTCTGTCTTCTTCTTAACTGGTTCCTCTCAGGTCAACACATAATAAATTCTTTACATTAGCATGAAAGTGTAACTTCCATATGTGGAGGACATCAAAGATTCTAAATTACCAGTCCCATGAAGTCACAACTGAACATTAATTTCCATAAAACTGCACGTAAACCTAGTTAGTTTGAAGTTCCGTGTCAACAACCTAAAGTCAAAGGGAGAAGCTGAAATTATGTCATCTGAATAATGTCTGTTTTTCAAATGAAAACTAGACTCAGTGGCTGCTTTTGTGGCTAGAATGTGCAGTTATATTGTATTTTTTTTTTTTTATAGCACCCAGATCAAATTGTTGGAGTAGTTTTCTCTAAGAATCTATGATTTGTCCAGCAGTGTTTCTGCCTTTAACCTTGGCAGCTACAGCGCCTTCCTTGTGCCATCTGGATTTAGCCAGGGCCTGCTGGTGATTCTGCGTTACTTTCCGCTCCCTTCCTGGTGCTTTTCCAGTGCATCTGCGTTATCATTATTGCACCCCGTGCCTTGAACTGGTAACCTCCTGGTTTAGGATAATTATCAGTCTGCTTCCTTGTAACCAGGTGGATCTGCTGCTGCAGTTTCCTGGTAGATAAAACCTCAGTTTGTATAATCACTGACTGCTGGCTACCCTGCCAGACTAGCGGGACAGTTTGTTCTATTTTTTATCTACTGTGGTCACATTCTTCTTATTTTTTTTTATTAAAGTTATGAGATTTTTGCTCCATTTGTCCATGAGGAGTCCTGATATGTTCATCTTCTGCTGATACCAACGACTGTCACACTGATCCACTTGTTGTTGATTATGAGGATAAATTCAAATAACTAATAAAGCTGCATCAAAAAAATACAGACAGCTCATTGATTTCCACTTCTGTGTTTCATAGCAGAGTCCTTCTGCAGAGCTGCAGCATGAAAATTCAGGTTAATGCAGCCAAAAAGCTGACATTTCCTCAACTTTCACTGCATCACAGTCCAAAATCACGTAGCAAAACACTGAGATTAATGCGAGCACATGTACAAGATAAAATGCTTTGTGGCACGTTCTTCATAGCATTGAGCTGAATTTCCTGTTTCCTTCCGAAGCAGTGAAGCAGAGGAGAAAATAGTTCCTGCTATGATTTATTTCCAGGGTTGTAAATTCCTGCCTCAGCAGAAAGTCGTCCAGTATCTTGTCTGATAAGATTTCAAACAGGACATCCTGGTTGATGTCTTTTCACAGGTATCCTGTAGCAGCATGCCTACACCAACTTATCCCCTTTTTGCTTTTTTGTGGAGGGGCTTTCATGAAACTTTAGAATATTTTATAATACATTTACATGCCCAGTCTGGTGTTGCAGGTTATGGGTGCACATTGTGTCTACCACAGAACTATGAAGGTGTCAGAGATGGGAACAAACTTAGGTATAAACTCTAAAATGTTTCTTTAGCAAGCAACGCTGGCAGAGGGGAACAACAAACTCTACAATTTTAGATTTTAACTCCTGCACTTTATATGTCAACAGCCTGAAAACATGCTAGAAAACTGCAACTCAATTAGACTTTAATATTCGGAAGAACTGACAGTTTTGTGGAAATTAACCACCGGTCCACTGGCATGTGACTTGACCAAATTCTTGTAAAAAACATTTTCTATTATTATTTGTATTTTTTAAAAGAACTGCAAGGTTAAATAATCGTGCCTGTTTGATTTATTTACACAGAACCATGATGCTCATGGGAGAGTAAAGGAAGCCATGTGGTCTGTTGGAGTTTTCCTTTTCTGTTTACAAAACCTGAAACTCAGCGCTATTTTTTACAAGTTTACTTCTATTTTTTCTATTTTCAAGATGTTTATCAGGTTGCAATTCAACAACATCAACAAAAAAAGGCATCCACTGTATGATACTATTCCCACGCTATGGCAAATTATAATTTCTAGATTATTCATTTGGGTGAAGCAGTTTTTAACTCAGACTCACACTAAGAAAGGAGGTAATGGATTTGCAGCCCTATGATGAGTGGAACTTTTGTGTGTTTTTGCTAATTCTGCTGCCTCTTTGCTATTTGAAACAGAAGTAGTCAAGTGAAATGTATTTATTGACAAACAAATGGGATCATATACTAATCAGGTGAAAATGATCTGACTCTGGTTAGTTTATTTGTTGCATCATTTGCGTCTTTCTTCTCAGACAGCTTTTATGAATCTCCCACCTTCTCTTTGGGTTTCTCTCCGTTGCTTTGTGGCTCTCTGGTCCCCTCTAGTGGCTCCAGGGTTCAGGTGATGCAGCCGTGAAGGTTTCCTTTGTGGGAGTCAGAAAGGAAACAACTCTGTGAGCGTGTTTAACTGGAGGTTTTATTTGCCATTATATTGCACTGTCTGTTGTACCTCATGCAGAGACTCTAATACTCTCATACTTTTCTGCTTCACAGGATTAACTGAAATGTGAAAGTATTTATAGATATCCTGTACATAAGGCAGTGTGGTATGAAAAGTCTTTGAAGCATATTAGTTCAAAGTTCCTTTCAAACACACTGGAAGGTGAATATTTTGCATTCAGGTCTCTGCTTAATCAGTATCTAACAAATTTCAGTGCATGTTAGACTAGCCGATAACTGTATATGTGATTTTTTTTATTTTTTTTTTTAGATGTGGTGCATTTTGGTGCCGGGGAAGCGAACGCAGCATTTGACTGGTCTGTGTGGAGTCTATGAGATATCAGATCTACATGAACATCATAGCTCATAGAGTGGAAGGACGGGAGTGAACTGAGGTGAGCTGATGCACCGGTTCAGTAATTCCCCACCAGTAATGTGGTACTAAATGAACACCTGCTAACGAAAGGGTTAAGTCTCTGCTTTGACAACATCCATCCATCCATCCATCTATTATCTATACACCGCTTAATCCTCATTAGGGTCATTAGTGGGCTGGAGTCTGTCCCAGCTGACTGAGGGTGAAGGCAGGAGACACCTGGACAGGTAACAGTCTATCACAGGGATAGACATAGAGACAAACAATCACAGTCACATTCACACCTACAAGCAATTTAAAGTCTCCAGTTAACCTCAGCATGTTTTTGGACTGTGGGAGGAAGCTGGAGAACCTGGAGAAAACCTACAGATGCACAGGGAGAACATGCAAACTCCATGCAGAAAGATCCCGGGAATGCCGGGATGTCAACCGGAATCTTCTAACTGCAAGGCAAAAGTGTTAAGCAGCACTGTGCAGCCGGCTTTTACAGCATGTAGCAAGAAAAACTGTATGTGTGCTTGCACAGGTAACACGCACCTGTAAAAACACAACTTTCAGGTTTTGTCTTCAGGAAAGAAATAAATGCATCTTGCATAATTTTAAAAGTCTCTCTTGCTTAAGTCAGTGTTTTTTTTTTTTTTTTAGTATTCTTACACTATTACCTTACAATGCAATAAGGTCAACTTATATACCTTATGTACATTAATTAATAACCAAAACAATACAGAAATCCAAACACAAAATCATGTGAAAACAGTATTTTTTTTTATTTTATTGATCACCAGACCTCTATAAAGATGACTTCACTGTAAATATACAGTAGTGAAATACATGAACATGAATTCATAAAACCAGTTTTATGTTATATTATGTTTATTATGTCCACCTCAGTCCAGTGTATGTATTAATCACTGAACAAGAGTAACTGAGCATTTGACTGTCACTTCCCTGTCTTTATTAAATGACTAAATCTTGTAGTTCCTTATTGCCTCGAGATATTCCTAGAAAAATAAATCAAGTTGATCCACTGAGTGAATTAAAGAGCCAGTAACATGACACTGTACATATCACACAAAATACATTCCTCAGAGTTCAATTGGAGCCGTAAGGGCTTTAATTCAGCATTGATTCTCAAAAGTCTTTAAAACATATATGTGAGCTACAGAAGATGAGAGGAGAGACTTGAATTTAGCCTTAAGGCTACATTAGCGAATGTTTGTATTACATATGGGTGACATGACAAAACTAGGAGTGTAGGTGGAGTCCAGTGCAGCAGGAAAAGTCTTCATGTGACGTAAACCTAACTGATCTTTTATCTCATCAGGCCTGCTGCTCTTCAGACCAGCTTTCACTGACTGATTAGGAACTGAGCTGCAATCTGGGAGAGCAGCTGAACAAGGTTTCAGATATTCCTACTATTCACTCTGTAGCTCTTATTACAAGATCAACTGTAAAATAATTAGTGGACTTACTTGAACAAAAGCACAGTGCACAAGCAGATGTTTTCTTTGCACACAGAATATAGGAGGCCAGATGAGCACAGTTGTCTCTACTGTGTTGTCTCTGGACAATAAAAAGGTTCTTCCTTTGACTTTGAGTTGACTAGAAAATAAACAGGTTGAGCAGTGTGACTAGCAGCCATCTTTCATTGATTTTAGATGAAAGCATGTATGGAAAATGGGCTCAGATTAAATGTTTTTTATTAGGCACTTACTTAAAGAAGCAGGAAAATGTCAAAACTTCATTAGAAACCTGCAATCTGATGGCAAAGACCTCTTATGATAAAGGTTATATGAAAAATGTAGGAACTTTTCAGTCACAATTAATGTCCTGTTGAAGAAAACTTAAAATTTCAATACTATAGTGCATTTTTCTTGTCGTCAGGGCAAAAATAAATATCTGGAATTCTGTTTTGGACTCTAGATTCAGGACTCTGGATCTTCAAGTCTGAGCACATAACAACAAAAATGTATTGTGAGGGAGTGTGATGGACTTTAGTATCCAAACTGTGCAACCAGTGATGAATGTTAAACCTCTGTTTTAATCTGAAAAAAGCATATTTGTGCAGGAATCAATGAAGAAAACGTACAGGTGCACATTAACACATGTACTGGTAACAGAGAGATCTATTTATGGAATGCAGTGAGCTGTACTTTATCAGAGTTGCTGGTTGTCGTGTCACTGTGTATTTACTATATTCTGGTTCCTTTTGTGCATCTTATGACTGCATTGCAACCATACAGAAAAGGAGTGACCACATTCAAAAAATGGAAACATCTGGTGCCCTTTTTTCCCACTGTGGCCTAAAAGCAAAGCAAATTCGTCCACAATTTATCCACAAACATGAGTTGTAACTTCAGGGCACATTTGCGTTTCTGAGCCATTTCCCAGGATGAAGGTTTGTCTACAGGGTTCAAGAATGTGGCAGTTTTAAGAGTAATAACATCACTGCAGCAAACTTGGAGCTTTGTGACAAAGAAGTCTCTGTTTATCTCACAATTTCAACTCTGAACAAACACTTGCTGTCAGACTATGTACATTATAGTGCAGTGTTGCCATTTGTAAAGCGTTGCCTTCAGATGAATAACTTCACAGACAGTGAATGGAAATATTAGTTGGTGAAGGTGAGCCTGTTGATCATTTCTGGTCCAATGTTTGCTGAAATTTTTGAAATGTTGAGGACTGAATGAGAGCATTAGCACTAGTTTATGGTTCCTGCAGAGGCAAGAACTGTACATTTTTCTTACATTTAGAGCTGCAGTAAACACTTCCTGTTATAATCTTTTCTACCACATCCTGTGATGTACATCGATGGCCTTTAGATAATAGTGGGCTCATTCCATCTTAAATCATCAAATGTTCTGCTCAACTTTCTCTGAAATTCTGCTAGCATAAAATATAGATATTTACAAAGATGGCTGTGTAATTTTAGCTTGATATGTCCAATACTTTTTGACATATATTAGTTTAAAAACGAACCATCAACCCACTTTCAGCAGAGTTTTTCACACTTCGAAATTTGAGACTGT
Organism: Amphiprion clarkii; assembly: GCA_027123335.1. Lineage (NCBI taxonomy): Eukaryota > Metazoa > Chordata > Actinopteri > Pomacentridae > Amphiprion > Amphiprion clarkii. Next base: position 1,834,529 of record CM049569.1, on the reverse strand, counting down.
TTGAACGACAATATCTCAGGAACTATCAAAGATAAAAGCCTGAAATTTTCACTGTTATTTAACATCGCTCCATTGATTCAAACTATTTTGAAACTCCAGAATTGTTCTATTTGGATTAGGTTATGTAGCAATATTTTTTTAAGCTCTTGCTTGCAGAATATCGGAATGAACCTCCCTCAGTGTTATAAACTGAGATCCTGTTATTTTTAAGAGGATCCAGTTTCTGGTTTTTTGTTGAATAGTTTGGGGGAGTCTTGAGGAGAACCAGAAGGGGGCAATGAAGCCTTAGCTTTAAATTTATCCCTGGTACTGCTGCATGGTCCCTTCCCCCTGATATTCTCCTGTGTGTTGCTGATGTTGTTATTTGCATACTGTGGAGTTTTAATTGGCAGCTGCACGGTGCTCGACAGAATCTGATTTCAGTGCTTTTAACTCTGCTGTTTGCAAATGTTCAAAAAGTCAAATAACGCCGCTATTCAGAGCGTGTGCATGTTAGCTCATCTGCTTAACTCAAGGGTGCTGAACTAATATACTTGGGGGTAAACATGGTGTTTGTCATGCAAACAGAGTTAACTGGTAATAGTGCGGTAGTGCACACATGACTGGATGCAGCCAGCGAGGGGCGGCATCGTGTTGCCTCCTGGAGGGGGGAAATCCTGACTGCCTGGGGCAAACGGTGCCGGGCTCTGGAGTCATGCTGGTGTTAATCCATGCTAATTTAGCTTTACTGCCAACACGGCTTATAAAAGTCTGCCTGCTTTTGTTAGGATGGATATTCTGTCTGCTGAGTTCTTTAAAACACCCACTGAGTGTGTTTAGTGTCCGCCTCTGGATGGCATTAAGGAGCTGACTAACCTGCGTGGGCTTTACTTAGACACTGTTCACTTTCCAGTCAGCTTCAATGTAAATCTGGCTCATATGTGAGGGAATAATGTACTTAAGGAAGTGCTCACATCAGGAGAAGTGAGCAGTGGGTTTGTTGTGTGTCCAAGGAGTGCGTGATGAGATTGTGTGGGGCTTCATTTGTGTGAGGATTTTAGAAATGGAAGCAGATTTGAATCTTTAGTTTAACCTCCATCCTTATTGTTTTACCATTTCTAGAGTGAAGACCATGTTATTGATGAAAACCCCATTATTTAGTATTGATGTCAAGTGTAAGCTCAGTCTTTTATTTCAGGATGAAGCAGAAGTTGTCAGGATGTTGTTCTTCTCAACAGCGCCACCTACCGAATTAGATAACTCACTGAGTAGCATGACAAGATGGATGAAAGTATATTATAGTGTGAAAAGCGATTGAGAATCAAGTTTTATCAGTTTCATTATTAATAGTTCAAAGAGAGGTTGAATCCTGACTTATTCGAACCTTTCAAATATCTGTTTCAGATCTGATTCCATTGTGATTTTAACTTATAGTGACCAAATTATTCTAATTACACAATTTGCTCAACGTGGAACTCTCAGCAACCAAGTTGAATTACAGGATGGAAGGCAGCATTGTTGGTGGAATAAACCTTTAAAACTATAAATACCTGGGCAAAAAGTAGTATTTTGGGTGGGATTAACCTTTAAAACTTTAACTACATTGACAGAAAGAATTAAATGAGTGGAATTTGGGCACCTGTTGCTCAACATGCAACACTTAGTAAGCAAGTGAAACTGCAGGATAAATAGTTTATTTGGTTGGAATAAACTTTTAAAACTACAAATGTTTGTTTATCAAGTTGTATTTCTGATGGATTTAAGCTTTAAAACCAAAACTTGCTAGTTAGAAGGTACAATTTGGGTTAAATAAACCTTTAAAACTATGAATATTAGCCCTTAAAGTAATATTTTTAATGGAAAAATACTACTTTAAACACTTTAAACCCATAACATGCTCTTAAGAAACTATTTTTGGGTGGAATAAACCTTTAATACCACAAATATTTGCACTTAAAGTAATATTTTTAATGGCATTAACCTTTAAAACCATCTTGTCAGCTGGAAAGTACTGCTGGAGTGAAATAAACTTTTAAAACTACAAATATTTTTACATAAAGTAGCATTTTTGATTGAATTCACCGTTTAAACCATAACTGGTCCATTTGAAAGTACTATTTGTGTGGAGTAAACTCTTGAAACTACAAATATCTGTACATAAAGCTGTATTTTTAATGGAATTCCCCTTTCACCACCTTTAAATAACAGGACTGTTGGCTACAAAGTACTATTTAGATGGAGCAAATATGTGTACGTAAAAAAGTATTTCTGATAGAATTAACCTTTGAAACCATAACTTGTTACTTTGATTGTACTTTTTGGGTGGAATAAACCTTTAGAACTACAAATATTTGCACATAAAGTAGTGTTTCTTTGATGGAATTCACCTTTAAAATCGCAACTGTCCCATTAGAAAGTACCGTTTGTGTGGAATACACCCTTAAAACTACAAATATTTGTATTTTTGATGGAAGTACCCTTTAAAAACATACTAAAGACAACTTAAAGTATATTTGGGTGGAATAAACCTTTAAAACTGCAACAATTTGTACATAAAGTAGTACTTTTTTGATAGAATTAACCTCCACAGTGTGTGAGGTTGTTATTAAAAACAGCGGTCCTGAAACTGCAGCCTCCTGTGTTGCACAGATTTTATTATTTTATTTTCAGGATGCGACTTCTTCTTCTTCTTCTCTCCCTTCTTTTTCTTTCCTCCTCTCCTCAGAGGTATTTCTGACCTGACTTAACTCCTCCTCCTGCTCTGATCCTCGCAGTTTTAGACACTTCTCAACTCAACTGACATAAAAAGTTCATTTGCAAAGTCCCGGAGAGAAAGGTCGAGCCGACGCTGAGAGGTTTTCTGTGCGTAAAAGCTCCGAGGCTGCGATGATCAGATCCGCCGGAGAGGAGCCAGACGAGGAAGTCGGGAGGAGGGACCAGCGGCGGTGGCGTGGTGTCAGCACTGAAAAGGGAGTTTCTGCTGGATTCTCCTCAATCCTGCAGCTGCTCTGGACCCGGAGGATCTCTGTCGTCTTGATTTTTCCTTTCGTGTCCAACAGCAGTAATGTGCGCAACGGAGGCGCACGACTTTGGAAGCGCTGCGTAACTTTTGATCCGCTGTCGGTTGAAAGGAAGTTTAAACACACCTCTGCTGTCGGCAGCACAGGTAGAGCAGAGGATCCCGGAAGAACTCGTTGTGCAGGTTACCAGCTTGTTTGCATAGACTGCGCGTTTATTCCAAAGCGAGCGAACGCCGATGGACTCCTTCAAAAAGTAGAAGTTCTTTCCCATAGTTTTCCCCCCCAATCATTATTTTAAAGGAAGGACGTGAACGGAGAGAAAAATGAAGGACCCGAGGAAGAGGAAGCTGTTCGTGCTGATGGATGTGCTGTGTGTCTTGGTTGGTAAGTTGTGGACACTCCGTTCCAAACCGTGCGTCAGCAAAAATCTTCCTCTTATCTAACAATTCCACCTCAGTGTTGTCAGCAAGTGGCACTTATTTGTGTTGGCAGCAGATTATTCAAAGCTGCTCCGTGTGTTTGTGTGTTTTGCACTCATGACACAAACTCATTGCTTGTTTGTTTGCACCTTTAATCCTGTTTTTAATCTGGATACAAGCAGTTTTTACCTCAGTTTCTCTTCACATGGCACGTTGAGCAAAGCTAGATTTCCCACACTGCGGTTTATTTATGCAGGATTCGTGCTGGATTATTGTCCAACCCGACATGAAATCTGAAAACATTAAGAGGAAACTTCCCTCTCATCCTCCTCTCAGGGTGCACTGCTGGCTGAGGACTTTCTGCAGAACTTTACAGAGTCTCAGGAAGCTGAATGTTTGTTTATGGAAATCTGATATGCATGTGTGCGTCCAGCTTATTCCTCATTTTCTGCAATATTTTGTCTGCCAGGAATCCTCAGAAGAATGTTCCCACTTCCCACAGTGCACTTTTCTCGACATGTGACTTCCACTTGTGCTCCACAGATTGTTGTTTAGAGTTTGACTTGAGGCAGAAATCATTCTTCAGGGAACAGTATGTCTCTTCTCTTTTCTTCTCCATAGCTGCAGTGACTATATAACATCATTAGATTTAGTCTCCTCCCATCTTTAACAATGAACAAGTAATGAGCTGTTGACAAGTGAATCGTACAGTTTGTCATTTGCTTTTAATCTTTAGTGAATGGAAGTGAACAGGATGTGATGTATGGAGGATCAGTGGTGTTGCAATTATTTATGACACAATCCATTAATTGATATTAACTTGGCCAGTATTACAGGAATGAAAGATATGCTTATTACAACAAAATTCACAAATAAATACATAAATAGATTAAATCACAAGTCGTCTTTCATATTTGATAGATTTTTAAATACATAAAGTAGATTATTATAAGAGAAGATCATCTTTTTGGGTCTTTTATTGAGGAAACTCGCTTATTACAGCAGTTAGATAAAAATAAAGCCTAGTAAGAATCAAGACAAAAGATACAATAGTAGAATAAAGATTTTAAAAAACATTCATTCTTTATGTGAAAGACTGATTCATTTCCAGATTTTTTAATCTTTTTTTATGGTGGCTATTTCTCCCCAAAGTGTAGAAGAAACACAGCGTTTAGTATTGTACATAAAAATTATGTAACTTGTTATTGCACTTCAAAAGTTATGGAGAGAAAAAAACTGTCTTACATAAGAACATTGCCACACGATAAAAGAATATATAAACAAACACATGAATCCACTGGTATATAAATCAAATCAAGACAGGATTGTTAGAAAAAACACCCCACACTGAACAAGACGTGTCTACAGCGTTTAAATGTAATTTCTCCCTAATAAATCACAGTGCGGTGTAATTATTTATATGACACCTGTGGTCTTCCATAGACACAGTGATAATCTTCTGACAAAAACATTTAGCAACAACAAATGTGAGATCTCCTCAGCAGCACCCTCAGATGCGGCCGCAGCGATAATGTGAGTATGTGGAATGTACCACTGCGGTGGGACGTCGGTTTATTCTGTCTTCTGCTGCGTCACGGTTCGGTTTTCCATCGCTGTGCTCGTCCCGTGTTGCGTCTGAACTCGCGGAGGAGGATGGAGATGGAGGATGAAGGCATCCAGACCCCTCCCCGCCTCTGGCTTTTCACAGCTTAGGGCTGTTTTTTTTTTTCCATCTGTGGGAACGTCCACAGACTGCTGAAGTTGATAAGCCTGTCACAAGTGTGGGATTAGCGTCTGGGCTGGGTCTGCATGGCTGCATCCCACCCTTCCAGCCTCACCCTTCCCTGCTGCCACCCACGTCACTCACCCAGATAATTGTCAAGTCAACCCCGAGCTTGTCTGAGGTTGGACCAACCATGTAATAACGGCATGATGGAGCTTGTAATCATGCTGACCATTAGCCCAGATGGAAGCACTGCTTTGAGTTGGGTTCTGTCTGCATTGCAGGATTATTTACATTTCCTGCAATGAACTAAAGAAATCCCACGAATATATCGTCCTTCCTCTCAAATCAACATCTGTTGTCATGTTCTCCAGGTTTTCTGCTCGCTCTGTTTTAACTGAAGGGATTTCTTTTGTAAAAACAAAATATCCAAACCGCATAAACACTCTATTTGGTGTAAAAAAATAAAATAAAATGCAGCCAGATTGTACATTTTAGCAAAATGCTGTAAATTTTTATGCTTTTTTTGAGCCAAAAACAAGAAATAGCATCAACAGCAGGCTTCTGTAGCTGTAAACAACAGTGTGAATTGAACAAATTGTTACTTTCGTGCTACATTTTGGAAACGCTGCTTAGACTAATAACTTGATTTCTACAGCTGGTGCCCTGAGATGAGCAATTTACTGCTTTGTAAAGTTAAATTAAGTTGTTCAGCTAAGTTTTTTTCCTGGTATGTAACGTATATTTCACAGAATACAGTTTGTTATACTTCGCCGCCATCACAAACATTCACAATTCAAAAAAATAAAACTTGTATTCTTCTCTTACTGTTTTAGTTTTATGTGTTTTAAAGTATTTTTAGAGTTAGTAGATATCAAGACACATTGCTCTTTATGGTAAATGTCTGCAATTCACAGCAGTGTTTGTACATTTTCAAAGAGGACAATATCGTAATTACAGCTAATGTGGAGTACAACATTAACATTAAAGTCTTTACTGTAATTATTTACTTTAAGATACAGATAAATTCTACCAGCAATGAGCTGTTTTTCTAAAATAAAGTTAAAAACTGTAAAATCTGATGCATTTTTGGAGCTCCAGCCAAAAATGAACATTAACAACAGGCCACTATAAACATTAATGTCTACTGAACATAACATTTTTAATATTTTAACATTAAGACAGCTTGCAAAGCAGCGTGTAGAGTACCGATTTGATTTAGGCTGCAGAGGATATTGTTGATAACTACATAAATGCCCTGAGACCAGACATTTTTACTAGTTTTCTCTTTTTTTATGTGAAGTTATATTATTTTTCCTTGGTTTTTAACATATTCGGTCTCAGTTCTGAATCATTAATGTCAAAGACACATTATTTGTGTTGTATGTCTGCAATTCACAGTGACGCTTATACATTTTCAGGGAAGACTGGTGTGTTTTATTTACCGTAACTACTGTTACATTTAATGCTGATTACAGTGGCAACGGCTATATGATTGCACTATATTATTAGAAAGTTAAACAGTAAACCCTTGTATTCTACAGGACAGTACTGTAATCAGTTTTACAGTAATTAACTCTTTACATAATACTGTAAAAATACAGTAAAATGCTGTTTTATGTAATTTTACACTGTAGTCACAGTATTAAACAATAAATCTTATATTCTACCGCAGAATACAGTAATCAAATATACGGTAAATCACATTTTAAGTAAATTACATCTGTAATACATCCATACATGAAGTTTTTATGTAAATTACAGCTGTGACACTGTAGGAATACTGTAGAATGCTTCTAACCACATTTCACATTTACAGTATTTCACTGTAATTTTGCAGTAAGTGATTTACAGGGTTTCTTTGGTACATTATCAGCCACTCACGCCCTGCCATGCCCAGGTCAAACTAACATTCATATGAAAGGATGTTCTGTCCTTTATCTACTTTACAATGAATAACACAATCGCTGAACGCATTCATTTGTAAATCTTGTGCTAAACGGCTGCCTGTCGGGTTGTTTTCTGCTTTCTTCCTGCTCAAAATCTGCCTAAAAACCGTGTCGGATCTTTTGTGAGGGACCTTTGAGCTGCTTGTGCTGTTCAAATATCTGCTTAGCTCTTGAATTTGTCTTTCACTGAGAGCTCTCGGCCTCCCTTCTTCTTCTTCTCCTCTATTCTTTCTCTGCTTTTATGCCTCCCTCCCCCTGTCTGTAAGTCTACACTCAGCACAAATAGAAGGTGGGTGTTGGCTCCGAGCTCAGAGAAGAAAGACCGGGTTTAACCTCTCCCTGCCCACAGTTTGCATTCAGCGGAGCGGCTCTGCAGGTGTAGTAGGTTGTGGAAGAGTCTGCTGCTGGAGGCGAAATGACGGCAATTAGCTGTGAGTTATGAGTAATGTCCCAGATGCTCCGAGTACTGTGAGGCTGGAATGGCCTTGAGGTGAGGCATCGGTGTAGCACGCTTGTTTTTCCATGGGTTCGCTCTTTGTTGTGCTGCTGTGACAAACCTGTTTGAACTTCTATTATATCTTCAATTACAGAATCGCACACAAAAGAAAAGCTCTCTACTGTCGTCTCAAAGAGCTGTTCCCATTTTCTTGAAACATGACACCAGTTTAGTATCTGTACCCATTTGTGTAAATTAATGCTTGTTTTCTGTGATTTGAATAAATTATCAGTAATTTAACAAAACAGGGCAATTCTTTAAAACAACAGCAATTTTTAAAAATGTTTTTCACTTAATATGCACACGTTTTCTTTCAAGTAATGGCCAATATCTGTAAAATAATGTCGTTTTTTGTTAAATTTTATGGCCAAACACTATAAAAAAAAACAAACAAGCAAAAAATAAGCTACCATTCATAAACATGCAGACTTTTGTCATGGACAATATACAGTTAATATTTAAATTGATATTTCTCTCTGTGCTTGTGCTATTTATTATCTGTTATTTATCAAAACGGGGGAAATGTGTGAAATAGTAAATAATTATAAAAACATAGCAGTTAAAAATGTTTGTTTTTTTTTACAGTGTATGTAAAATGAGGCAGTCTCTGGATTTGCCAGCGTCTTCCTCCAGCTCACGTCTAAACAACAATAGTCTTTCATTGTCCCGCTGCACATAAATGTCAGATTCTTTGTTATTTTCTTTAGTCATCGACTGACATCACCTGATACAATAGAATTTGCTCCCAGAGTTCCACAGCAGGAAAACTTTCTGAGTTTCTGCGTATTTCCTTTCGTTATTTTCATCTCATTGCTCTGTGATTACATGTAAGTGTCTGCATGTTGTGTTCGTCGCCGGTTGTTGCCGCCGTGCTGCAGTGTCTCCTGGGAGCTCGGCCTCTCATGTGGTTTTGTTGGGAAGAGTGATTGTCCTGAGTTCTCAGAGAAAGGCAGCGAAGACCCTTGATGGGAATGGTTTTCCTCAGGAGAGCTGTGTCATGGAAACTGGAGCCCTTTTAACAAACGGGGACTTTCCTCTGAGAAATGTGAAGCCGCTTTCTTTGTTGTTGTTTTTCCTGGCTTCCTAATTAGTTTTGATTGCTCTGTTGCTATTGTGGAACTGCAAGTATTTCATGTACAGCATGTAGTTGGCCACGCCCTGAAGTGAGTCTGTTGTTTGGGTGGAAACCACATTAAACTTGTAACTTTAATGCATACATCTCTATATATTAAAGTTCAATCAAAAGGGAGAATTGTGCGTTTTTCAAAATAGGTAACAACTTACTGTGAAGACACCACTTGACTCCATACAGAAGCTGCTCAGCTGTGATTCCTTCTCTACTACATGTGCTGCAGATGATGCTGTCAGCATTAGAGCGCCCTCTGCTGGCCATTTTTAAATCAGCAAAATATTATTTGACAGTATTTTTGCTGTATTTAAGTTATCAAAAAAATTCTGTGTTTTACAGATATTTGCTGTTATTTGAAAGAAAAAAATATGTATTTGAAAAATTACTGTCAGTTTTTTTTTAGCCCTTTTTGTGTTTACAGATAATCCCCATTAAAATCACAGCATATCCATGTTAACTAAAAAAAAAAAGTCTCAATAATGTCTACATTAAATAAAAATTGTCTTTTTACAAGTACTAATTCATTCGTTTACATTGAGTGGCTCAAAATTACACAGATGTACTGCATTTAAAGCAGCTAAACATCTTATCATCTTACAAATATTTTCTGTCATTTTCACAGTTTATATACTATTAATTTTATTATTATTAGTCTTATTTATTTATTCATTTTATAGAATATTTTTTACAGTGTAGGACACTTTCTTCCCTTCAAAAACACTAATATAATACACAAAATAACACCGTAAAATATATATAGAGCATATATGATAGTTAAATCCAGTGAAGTTGGCAGAATTGTAACACTCAGCGACCCCTTTTAGTAAACTTTAGCAGAAGGTCGGAGCCATTCATTACAACTGAACACATCAGTCTGACTTCTGACTCCTCCTGCTGATCTTTGTGGTTGAAACCTGTGTGGCCTCCTTCCTTTGATCCCCTCCAAACCCCACACTCTTTGATTTCCAGCTTCTCTCCCACCGCTCGCTCAGACCCGGCCTGCCAGCCCGTCTCCTTCTGCTCTGCTTGAAGCTAAGCATGCGTAAATGATGGACCAAGTGAAACAGTGGGATTGCAAATAAAGAATGGGCCACAGCGGCAGCAGGATTTGGTGTGACTGGTGAAGTTGGGCGTTCCTCATGTGAATTAGAATTCCAGAGGCCAACGCCAGCAGAAGGTTGTAGGCTCAGCACATACCTTCCACATTAGTCAGTCCGGCTTGGGGTGAGACAGTCAGAAAGAGGGAGCGTTGGCTTGTTTTCTTACTGCGAGGCCACTTTTAAAGATCTGGAACATCACCTGTGCAAAACGTGTTTAAAGTGGAAGAAAAAAGTGTCTGCAGCATAATGACAAAATGGATTAAATGACTAAAGAGATGAAAAGTAAAGAAGTATAGCTGCAAGGTGACATGAAACTAAATGGATGGAAAGCAGTGAAAAACTGGACTTGCTGAGTGACCTTCATGCTTTTAAAGACAAACCAAAGTGGAAGAAATTAGATTCAAAAGTAAATGTTCCAGCTGTGACCCTGAAGGAAACTTTTAGACGAATCAGGGCAGCCGAGGGGCACGAGAACGCACTATACACACCTTTAAAGTATGCAAAACCAAAACCCAGACTGTATGTTTTTCAAACTGGGGAGTGGGGGGAAATAATTGTTCATCCACATGGTTTTGCAGGTGCAGCAGGTTATGTCAGAGAAACCAGGGCGAGTAGGTGTGACGTTTCCCTCGACTTCCACACGAACACGACACTTTGACTCGAGGTGGCGACCTTTCGGTGGCGGAAAACAACAGGAGAAGGACAGAAGGGGAAAAGCAGACACCGAGGGAGGGAAGAAGAAAAAGCAAACGGGCAGAGAGAGGATGTGACAGGCCTCGAGTCTCGGGCCCCGGAGTGCGATTGTGGTCCTGCATAATTGCACATCTGCCAGCTAAATAAAGCAGCACCCATCCAGGCCTCTATATTTACAACAGAGGGAAGAAGTGTGTGGGAGGACGCTGCGATCGGCGCAGTGACACGGAGAAGAATGAATGACTTGGAATAAGAGAGGAAAAACTAGAATGGAGGATGTGAATCAGCAGTGGAGGAAAGGAAAAATCTCCACACAGTGGATCTTTGTTTCTCTGCAGGGTGTCCATTAATGCTCCGACGCTCCTCTTGACACACTGTTTTTGTCTTTATGTAGCCTTGTGTCACTCTAATACCCATTTCAGCAGGAGGTGACACTGTGGCAGGTAAATGAGGAGCTTTAACCTTCACAGAGCGGAACCAAAGCCTTTTAAAAGTTCCCGGAAGGCTGCATTCTCCAACTTCAAACGGGCTCCCGGTTGGACATTTCTGACTTTGCAGCTGAAGATTAGCTTCCTGGCCACATTCCCAAACAGTCCTCCAAGCAGGTGTCCAGAAAGAAGCCTCTCCTGCATCCTAAACAGGAAGCTCCACGTTCTATATAATCTTGTGTATGTTCTTTGGTTTTCTGAATAAACTGCGAGACGCTGCTCAGCCTTTAAGTGGAGGCAGCTCCGGAGCAAATGTCAGTTTGGGTTGTGGGATTGTCTGGCGGTTTGCTGGAGGCCTATTCTGTGTGCCGATGGGGTCTATTTTCATCTGTGTCTGCCTTTCAAGAGACTGACTGGTTTGTTTCTTGCATATACGAGACGCACCGTTCGTTTTTCACCAGTCCAGACGCTTCACATCACTGCTTTTTGGCCTTTTCTTGCTCTCTTCCAAAGTCGAAATTTACAACTTGCAAGCTTGAAGTCAAGTGTCGGCTGAATTAGTGCACAGAAATGAAAAATTAATACTTCTTTACAAGCCAGCCGGGGGTTATTCAAGGCCAAGTGCCCCGACTGACTTCACTCAGTCAATAAACTTTGTGGCAAAATCCATGTTTGGTTAAGAGGATTTAGAAAGCATTAAAAAAAGCATAAGAACTATTAGCATACGGCTAACCAGATACCTGCATGTGACAGTCTGCGCTGTGATATTCATGATGAATATGCAAAATCAACTTTGTGGGCTTGTTCCACAGAAGAGTATTTCATTAGCAGCTGGCACTTGTCCTTAATTTTTCTGAGGCTTTGCTGTGATTAATGGCTCTGCTCTGGCGAGTGTTAAAAGCTTCATAAAGCAGTTTGAAAGTAATAATCCCACGTGACTCCAGCGTAGAAGTAATTATGCCATTCTGCTGCTTTAAAGTGACATTCACCATGCTGGATAAAGTCAACAAACCCTCCTCAGACTGTGTCCAGGCCCGTTTCACACAAACCATTACGACTTGGTGTTAGTGTCTGCTCGAGCAATCTTCCTTTTCTAGTTTTGTTTGCAGTTGCTGCTTGTTTTTAATGTGAAATGAAAGCATAAAAAGTTGGTGTAACGTGTCGAGTGGAAACAGATTTTGTGGATTCACCCCCTTGGGCTCGATGGGATGAAATTTGTTTTCATGTCTGGCAGTGCAAACACTCAGATATTGTGTTTTTATATAATGTCTTGAGGTATTTGACAAGCTGAGTAAATCTCTGTCAGGGTCTGGATGTGTTTGAAACATTATTTTGAGAAAACTTGGCATTGTGGTGGCTGTAGTTCCAAGTCGTGTTCTCTTTCGATGCTTTTTAAAATATTTTTAAAGCAATAATTTGACCCGTTTTTGGAATGTATAGGAGCACTGGAGCAGTAATCGCAATAATAACTCTTGTAACGACACTCGGTCTTGTTTGATTTGAGTCCAACCATTTGTCACCGAGTCGCAGGATTAGAAAAGCAGCAGTTGTTCCTTGACGGTTCGCTCCATCCCTTTGCCAGCTGGAAGCAGGATGCAGGATACAGATGCAGAAGCTGCCACCCAGAAGCCACATCAGTAAATCCATAGCAGGCTGCTCCCCTGCAGCGCCTCCCACAGGATGTTAGTCAAATACAAGACACTACTTATTGTGCTGTGGTCGTTTGGCGGTACAGAGAGGAAAAACGTGTCGGAATGAGACTTGGTAATCCCGGTTTACGACGTCCTGACGTGGCTGGTAGATGGACAAACTGGTGTTTGGAGCTGATGCTGTGGTTGGTGGGAATCTGCCATGTGGGGACGGGTGTCATCCAGCTGCTGAGGGCAGGGAAATGGGAGAAAGAGGTAAACTAGATGCACACGTTGGCTGATAAAAATGCCTCTAAAAATAGTAAAAAAAATGAATGGTTCCTGCATGTTTTGGTGGAAATAATGGTTCAACATTCTGGAATATGTGCTTTTATCAAATAATACACATAAAAATAAAATACAACAAGGCTTGCTCATCGGGAATCCAGGGAGTGCTTGGATTTGTTGAGTTTTCATGTGTATTTTTGTGCAGGAACTGTTGGGCCTTAGCCTTTACATTTATTATATTCACGTAATATTGTATTTTATATACTTTTGTAAGGTAAAAACCTATGTTAGTCAGGCTAAGTATACAGTAGGCCCTTAGCCTTTATATTTATTATTATCAGGTAAATCAGGTAAAGTTGTATTCTATTTAGTTAAATTCTACATTAGGCTGGCTAATATTCCTGTTGGGTCGTGGCCTTAATATCTATTATAGTCAGGTAAAGTTGTATTTTCTATTATTTTGTTGGGTTTTAATCCTTAATACTGAAATTACTTTGGTCATTTCACACCACAGATAACACTGTGGAGTCTTAGCCTCACTATTTAAACTTGTTGGGCCACTGGAAAGCACTTTTGCACAACTGCTGTTTCTTTAAATGTGCTGTATTAATAACGGACTATTTAATTTCTGGTGTGTAGCTGGATGAAGCTATTCATACATGGACTCTACATATGAAGTAGGTTGTTTTAGCTTAACGTAGAAACAGAATTGGGGCCAATTAATCTCTCATTTTAATCACTTTGCTAAAGGCACCAAAGAGGCCAAAACTGGTTTCAAACAGGTGAAACATCCTTGTCTTCAGTGAGTGTTTGTTCATTGATGTTCCCAGGATCTGTTGTTGTTCAGTGTAAAGCTGTTGACACCCGTCTGCTGTGGTGAGACAGATGCCTTTTATCTCAGTCGTCTCTTAAATATTATAATAAACTGGGAGTTGTGATTCAGTGCATTTCTAAATGTCATAGATTTTAGCGCATGTTGGAGCTAATTGTTGTTTTTTTCCTTCCTTGTCTGCTGAGTCTAAACCCGACTCCTCCAAGGTCGGGTTACCAGGAGTCGATGTGCAATCGCGTCTTTATCCGATTGAGCTCCGTTGTTTATTCTGCTCTGAAACACAAAGCTTCTGTTCTGCTGCTGCCTTTTCCTCACTGAGCCAATAAGACTCTCTTGTCTTCATGGTGTCTGTGAGGAACATGTGTGCAGTTGGCATGTCGATAAACACTGTCTGGACTCGTGTCACGCTATCTGGGATGTATCGGACTCCCACTGTGTCCTGTTCTACATTGTTTGTGGCTCTTTTTTGAGAACTTGAATCTGTTTATTGGTGGTTTATTATACATTTTGCGTTTTAATCAATGATTCTCTGCCTTCGGACTGAGATTTTAGTGTCACAAAAGCTTTGAATTGTGCTTTTTTTTGACGTCATTCATACAGTTACAGTAGACTGTTGTTCCATTTGCATCATACGAGGCGGAATTCAGTACGTTGTTACAGAAAGCTCACGTCAACCGATCCACCTTCCAGTTGTGTATTTTCTTTTCAGTCTCGGTCTTCGCGGTCTCTCGTCAGTCAGTCTCGCTGGACGTCCTCCTGGAATTATGTCAGCTGCAGACATTTTTCGTTAGAAGAATGGGAGGGGCACATTTACACAGAAATGTAATAGGATTGGTGAGTGCACTTTTGCGGGCCTGTTTTTCTTGCATTTACTATGCAGCTGCTCGGCGTTTCCATAGTGGCCTCGAGACCGTCTGTGCTGTGGATAGTGGATATCAGGGTGGAGGACATTCCTCACCACGCCTGCAACGTCACCATTATTTTCTGCACTTTGTCAGTTAATAATTTACCCTGACTGCTCTAATGAGCGTCACGTATGACGATAAACAGTCTTTTCCTTTGACAGATACACAGAAACCTTCAGAAGTAGAACTTACAGTGACATGTGATGGAGAAAAGATACTAAGTCCTTACATTTGTGAAGCTAATATAATAAACCTTTTCCATTTTACTGCACTCCCAACCGTGTTAACGAGTCCACTGAATAGCTGGATAATTTCTAATGATTTTTCTGTAGTTCTAGTTCATGCACTCTCCACTTCAGCCTTGGAAGCGAAGAGCCCGAGGCTGGAGGAATCAACTGCGGCCTTTCAGTTGTGCAGATGAGACCTTTCTCCCACATAATGCATCTGCCTGGAGTCAGACTCTGAAATGGGAGTTAAACACAGATTTGCAAGAGAGTTTAATAGTGAGAAGCAGAAAAGAAGTTTTAAAGCAACTTCTCGAGTCACTCCAGCAACATTTTCACTTTTCTGCTGTCCATTTACAGACCCTTTGAACCCAAAGCAGTTTATGGACATTTTTTACTCCCATTTTTCTTCACTATGGGTTCATTTTTCACTGCAACATAAAATCCTGCACCTCCGTGTAAAACAGCACAACCGTGGCTGGAAGTATCAAGAACTCAAGTATCTGTTTTGTGCAGTATAAGAAAGTTGAAATGCCATGAATCATGAAAAAAATAAGTTGAATTGCTTAGATTATTCATTTAAAAAAATTGGGAAAAAAAACAGCAATTAATATAAACAACTTGTGTTCCCACAGGTGTTTCCAGTACTGGAGGAAAAAAACTGGTGTCTGTACATATTACAGATATTTTACCACTTAAGCTTTCAGGTTTTTTCAGTCTTTGTCTCCAGTCTGTTCGGTGTGAACACAGCTTGCAGTTCTCTGAATTTTTGTTACATAACTGTTGGTGGCAACTGAGTCAGCCATAGCTTCACGGTTGCAAACAAAAGCAAAGAATTTTTTAGTTTTTGCAAAATTTTATTGGAGCAAACGGTTTCTCTTTAGCAAATTTTTAAATGCAGCATATATAATAAAGTGATTTTTGCTGCAAAATCACAATTTTAAGCATAGATTTGGTTTCCTATCACAGATGAGGACTTCAAAAATTCTTTGGTTTATTTTTTAACCATTACTGACTAATAAATGTTTTGTTTTTTTTAATCAATTCTTTATCCATTCAAACCTACCAGCAAGTTTGGGGCTTTTGGAGAGAAATATCAAACTTTATCTGCAAAATGAACTGACCTCGATTTGTCGAAATCAGCTCCTAATAAATAAGTGTCCTAAAATTCAAGGATTTGTGTATTTGTGTGTGTGTGTGTTGGAGAGGGAGGATGAAGGTGAGTTTGTGGCTTTGGGATGCATGTTTCCAAACATCTCAAGGACTCTCTGCAGCCTTCAGCTGCTATATTTGGTCTTGTTTTTGCACGCAGCCACATCATTTCAAAGCCGTGCAGCTGTGTGTGTTGTGTCTGCACTAATCCGTGTACAGTCCTGGAAGTGTTTCTGCACTCATGGATATGTGTGTGATGTGTGATTTTGGAACGATTTCCCACTGTTTGTTTTTGTAATTCCTCGCTGTGCGTCCCTACACCGACAACCAAAATGTTTTTCTCCTTGTGGGTCGTTTTCATCATTGTGATTTTAGAACTCAGGGTCCAGAGAGCAAAAACAATTTATCTGTCCTTAAAAAAACATTTTCACTTCCCAGCTTAGGAAGTGATGTAATGTCTGAACACCAGTAGACAAATAGACAAATTTGTTATTACACAGCATTTTTTTGTTCAGTGTGGAAGTCTGTTACCATGAATCAGCCTCAAACTAAACTCCATTTAGTCACGACTGTAGCAGCGACCAAACTCTGCACTGTAAGAAATGAATGTTTCCTAACAGTTTTGAATTGCAGATAACTAGTAAAATCACAACACAAAAAAATATTAATTAAATGGTAAATCTAAATAAAATCCTGTCCAAAGCTGTAAATAATGTCCATGTTAAAAATCTGTGTTTCTGTAAATGTTAAAATGCCCCATTTTTCATAAATGGGACAATATCCTATTTTTACTGTATTTATTTTGGCAAAAATACTATTATTTTCCAGATATTTGTCATTTAAAATTTATTTCAAAGAAAAAAAATTGCATATTAAGGAATGAAAGAAGATTTTTAAATCACAGATTCTTGTAATCTTGATTTCTTGCTAATTCACAGAAAAAAAAATCTAACTTTATATGTTGACTGTATCAACAAAAAAATGCTAAAACTAAATAATGTTCACATCAAAAATAGGAATTTTTAGAGATAGTAATTTCTTCTTTTACAATGTGCAACCATAAAATTATGTTTTACTGTATTTAAATCAGCAAAAAATAGTTATTTTACTGATATTTCTGTTATTTGAAAGATAAATCGTGTATATTAAGGAATGAAAAATAATAAATCATTTGTAACTTTTATTTTACAGAATTTCCCTGTTACGTTAAATTCTATATTACATAATATCTTGTAAAATCATATGCAAAAATGTACATTTACCGTTAAAATTAAAAAAAAAAAAAGGCCAAATGTGTACATCATGTCCCTGTCAAAAATCAGCAATTTTTTTAAATTTTCAAATAGTAATTTAAAACTACATTGTTTCACTGCATTTAAATGCACT
Organism: Amphiprion clarkii; assembly: GCA_027123335.1. NCBI lineage: Eukaryota > Metazoa > Chordata > Actinopteri > Pomacentridae > Amphiprion > Amphiprion clarkii. The sequence continues at coordinate 1,817,178 of CM049569.1, read as the reverse complement.
AAAAACCTCTTTTTTTTTTCATACAATTTTTGAACATTACAGTATTTCACCGTTTTTAAACATATTTTTTTTCTGGCAGGTTTTCCGTCAAGTTTTCAGATTTTTTTATGGAATTTTTATTTTTTGGCTGTAGTCAATTTCACAAAATACAGTGAATGGTGTGACTAAATCCAACTGTTCTCTCTCGTTTCCCCTCCAGCGGCGCTGCCCTTCATCATTATGACCATCGTGTTCAAACCCTATCAGCGGGGGATTTACTGCGATGATGAGAGCATCAAGTACCCTGTAAAACCAGACACCATCACCCACGGCATGCTGGCCGCCGTCACCATCTCCTGCACCGTCATCATTGTAGGTTTCAACACAGAGCATCGGTCAAAGCGCCTTCCCCTGCACAGTTTCATTTCTTCTCACCTCACTTTGCTTTTTACGGTTTTTACACGACGTTACTCATTCACAGCTTCACGCTCCGTTTGCTGAGTTAATAACTGCCCTTTAGGAGATGGGCAACGTGTTGATGTGTGAGTAATTCTCTTGTAACGGTGCAAAAAGAGTAAAATAAAACCTCCTTTTGCTTTTCCTCAGATCTCCTCTGGAGAAGCTTATCTGGTCTACAGCAAGAGGATTTACTCTAATTCCGACTTCAACCAGTACGTAGCTGCTCTCTACAAGGTAGTCGGCACCTTCCTGTTTGGAGCGGCGGTCAGCCAGTCGCTCACAGACCTCGCCAAGTTCACCATCGGACGCCCCAGACCCAACTTCATGTCCGTTTGCTCCCCGAAGGTCTGCACAGGATACATGCAGGTGATCAACTGCACCGGCAAGCCTCAGGACGTCACAGAGTCCAGGTAGGAGGAGAAAATGCTCTGTTTAAAGCTTTACTGATGTTAACATGTTAATTTACATGTTAACAGTAAAGTCTGGAATCTTAAAAATCATCATTAGTTTTTTTCAATATTTCACTGTAAAGTTACCCTATTTTTTACTGCAATTTTATCATCAAAAGTACCTTTGTTTTACAGATATTTGCCAATATTTGACTGTAAAGTTACCCCCCTTTATTTTTTTACTGCATTTACGTCATAAAAATACCATTAATTTACAGATATTTGCCAATATTTTTAATGTACTGATATTAAATTGTAAACGTACAGAAAAGCAGATTAATTTACATGTTGACAGTAATAACGAGTGTCCAAAACTGTTAATAATATCTACATCAAAAGTCTGTAATTTTATAAATGGTAATTTGCTGTTTTGTTGTTTTTTTTGTAGTTTTTTTTGCAATATTTGACTGTAAAGTTACCCTCTTTTTTTTTTTTTTACTGCATTTATGTCATAAAAATACCATTAATTTACAGATATTTGCCAATATTTTTAATGTACTGATATTAAATTGTAAACGTACAGAAAAGCAGATTAATTTACATGTTGACAGTAATGAGTGTCCAAAAAAGTCTGTAATTTTATAAATGCTAATTTGCTGTTTTGTTGGGTTTTTTTGTAGTTTTTTTTGCAATATTTGACTGTAAAGTTACCCTCTTTTTTTTTTTTTTTTACTGCATTTACGTCATAAAAATACCATTAATTTACAGATACTTGCCAATATTTTAAAGGTAGATTGTGTATATTAAGGATTTGATTTTCTAAACTGTTATTTTACAGATTTCCCCAGTTTTTGTTGTATTGCAATATTAACTAGCAAAAGAAAAATATTACTTTACATGTTAACTGTAGAGATAACAAGCCAAAAATGTCCACATAAAAAATATATTTCTGTATTTTTACACATAGCATAGTGATCTGTTCTTTTACAATGTGTGACCATGAAATTCCATTCTTTTTCTGTATTTAATTTATTAATTAATGACTATTTCAGCCAAAAAAATCATTAATTTACAGATATTTGCTTTAAAAATGAATGTTTTTAAACGGTGTTTATCAAAATTTTATTTTAATTTTTTGCCGTTCACTGTTATTTAGCAGATTTTCCCTGCTAAAATACAGATATTAATTAATAAAACTGTATAGAAACAGTAGTATTTGCATGTTAACTATTAAAAAAACCAAAACTGTAAATAATGTTCGCGTGAAATATCTGTATTTTTATAAATGATGTATATTATTTTAATTTTTAACAATTAATTGTAAAATTATCCAATTTTGTACTCTTTTAAATCAGCAAAAATACCATTATTGTACAGATATTTGACAATATGTGAAAGAAAAAAAATATATATTAAGGATTGAAAAAATCTTAAGAATTTTTTTTTTTAACAGCTTCAGTAAAAAGCAGCTAGACTTCTTTTGTTTAGAGTTTATAAGATGCTTCACCTCTCATCAAAGAGGTTAGTTCTAATACTAACCTGATGGAAGATTGAGAAAGGATGTGTAGCTGGAAAATGCAGTTCCTTACTTATTTTCTATCATAATGATGCAACATTGTTTGACCATCGTGTGCCTTTTTCTGCAGGTTGTCCTTCTACTCTGGACACTCCTCTTTTGGGATGTACTGTATGCTCTTCCTGGCAGTAAGTACAGCACAAAGCCCTCAAGAGACTCTACAATGAACACAGTGTGCACAATGTATGCATCTCAATGTACAGTAAAAATGCAAAAAAAAAGAAGATATGTGAATCGGGCATAACAGCCCCGAGATGAGCTCATCTGACGACATGCATTCGGCACTCAAGGGCTAATTGTTGAGAAGCAGAAAAGGCCCACAGAGCCGGTTTGTGCCTGCGGACATAGAAGACCAAGGCAGGAGTTCAGAGGGAGGATATGGATAGTGAGAGGATGATCTGGAGGCCTCCGCAGACTTTTTCCCAGCAGTGATGAAGGCAAAGCGAGTGCTGTGTTCTGTCTCCCAGGCCTCTCCAGTTCATTACGCTTGGCCTCGTCTCTTTGTGCTCAAAGCCAGGCAGCGGGTGCTGGACGGCATTTTCCAAGCAAAGCAGCAGGGTTTTTCTTCTGTGCAAAGAAAAAAGACAGAATATCTCCAGCTAGAGTCCAGTCCTGTCGGTGGTTTTGGGTCTGCACTCGGTGTTTTCGCCGAGCAAATAGTGCAGACAAACTTCTGTAAGCTGTGACATCCAGCCTGTGCTGAAGGAGTGTGTTGAGTGTGTTGAGTGTGTTGAGTGTGGCGGCTGGCTGCAGTTTGATGCCAATTTTTGCACCTTCAACGGCAGCAGAAGCTCAGAGAAGTTTGTACTGTTGCCAGGTTCATATTTTTTTGGCATCTTCTGCTTTCCAGTAAAAAAAAAAGTGGGAGTTTCAGTTCATAGTGGGCATAAATTAGATTCGTACTCAACACCTTTTTATGGGTAAATCCAATTTGAGGCGAAGCAGCCGCTGGTTTCACACTGAGGCACAAAGTCACTCTACAGACAGATTGGCTTTTTAGTGTTTGTGTTTGGACTGAGGTAGAAAAACGTGACGGAACAGAAGGATATTTATGTGAAAAATACAGAGATAACTTGAGTGCTCCATTGCCTCTGCATGATGTAATGTCACACGGATTACATACAACCTCTAACAGCATCTTTGTCTGTTTTTTTTTTCGTTGCTCCGCTTCCCACCACAGCTTTACGTGCAGGCGAGACTGGCGGCTAAGTGGGCCAGACTCCTCCGACCCACCATCCAGTTCTTCCTGGTGGCCTTCGCGGTGTACGTGGGTTACACCCGAGTCTCTGATTACAAGCACCACTGGAGCGACGTGCTGGTGGGGCTGCTGCAGGGAGCGCTGGTTGCCGTACTCAATGTGAGTCTCCAAGACGACGCGTCTCAAAGAAAACACCGCAACGGTTAACGATTCCTGCATGAAACTCCCACCGGACAGTCTGTACTTCAGCCAAATGAAGCCTCTTGAAGCCTGTATCAAGTCCTGAGTTACACACATCACAGTGAATAGAGGATAATCTGAAATTCACAACATTTGAGATAGTGTGGACATTAGGAGCTTGTAACTTGTAGAGTTATATTAAAATCACCAAGTATCCAAAACACACAAGTTCAAATCCACTGATGTTGCACCAGAGTGAAAATTTGACACTTTCCTATTTTGAGAAGTAAAGCTGACAGAGTTTATTTTTTTTGACATTTCATTTCTTGTGATTTACCTCCAGCTCATACATGATGACATCTTGACTCTGACTCTTACTTCTGTGGTTTCTAACTTTTGGAAAAGCAAATATAGGCGGGACTGTCCGTACATAAAGACTGACATTTAATGGAAATCTCTACTTCCTTCAAAGCAGATGACACCATATTTCAGCTTTATTTAATTTTGGAGGTTCAGATCTTTAGAAACGGTCAGTATGAGGCAGAGAGGAGTGTGACGGCAGCTTAGCGAGGCCTGATACAAACCTCCACGCTCACAGCTGGCAGCTTCCCAGCCACTAAGTCCACTCCACTCACCTCATCCAGCTGGGCTTCTTTATTGTTTGGCCACTTCCCTGTTTTGATTGAACCACTGTCAGCACTCCCTTATGGAAACTCTGTGTGTGTGTGTTCATGTGTGTGCGTGTGTGTGTGTGCGTGTATGATTAATTGGGATCTGAGCCCACGCCTTTGGCCTTTGCAGTGCTATGAGCAATTAGAGACCCTCCTGGGCATGGAGTTTTATGGCCTGCAGGGGTTGTGCTGCTCGCTGTGTGTTCCTCTCAGATGTGCCTGACTTTCTAAGTGTTACTGTGTCATATAGCAGCTGTGCACGGACCTCTCCAGACACATGTAATCACAGTTTCCAGCCCTGCCCTTACCTCCTCTATATCCTCTACGTGTTTACGCTGGGATCTGTGTGGGAAAAATATCCGTCTGCTCTCCATTTTTTAAAAAAAAAAAAATGTTCCTCTCCTGTGCAGGTGCGCCTCGTGTCGGATTTCTTTAAGAAGCGTCCTCCACGATGCACGAGGTCAGACGCAGCCGATAGCGAGGAGCCGGAGAGGAAGCCCAGCCTTCAGATTGCAGACTCGGAGCACAGCAACCATTACAACTACCACCACACTCCTGGCACTGTGTGATAGGAGGACTGACGCTTTGGGGCTCCACGGCCTGCAGACCCTCAAACCTGTGTGATAATCCAGCGGCTTCCCTTCCTGATTGTGCAGTCAGCAGTGTTTAGTTAACCTGGGTCGTCTGCGGTCCCGGCTCTGCAGGCCGCCTCCTGGCCTCGGACTTTAGCGAGTTCAGCAATCAGCCTTTTTGTATTTCTGTCTGAAAGGAGTAAAAGCTGAGGGGTTTGGTCATTAGCTTTCAGCTCCCTCCCTCTGTTCAACCACTCACTTCCCCCCCCTCCTGCTCCACTGGACTGACCGAGGAGGCTGCATCCAGTCGCCTCTCAAAGACGCCATGATGACCTCCTCCTGTCCTGGAAGAGAGGAAGGAGCATGTTGTTTTGAAGACATCATTGTTGATGTTAAAGTGTACGTGCTTAAAGCTGCATTAAGCGAAAGACTCCAAATCCACTGCAACGAAGCTACAACATGCTCTCGGCTTGTTAAATACTTGTGGCTAATGTGTTAGCGAGCAAGTCGCACCTAGCAGACAAAGTTTTCTTCTACCTGACAAATGTACATTTGAAGTTCAGTCACCATCTACTGAGAAAAATGTCTTTTTTTTTCTGTGTTTGTTCTACTTTCTCATCACTTGGGCTCCACGTTTTGCAGTAAGCACATAATCTGTTTCTCGTTTTGTACAAATGGGTCATTAAAGTGGTTGATAACAACTACACTCTAAAATAAATAACGTCTAATCACAACTGAAACAAATACTACAAGAATTTGCAGCAATGTTTTTGACTGAGGACACATACTAAAAAAAATATGTTCAACCATCAAACTCCATTTAGTTCCTGGAATTAGCTTTTTCTCTAAAAATCAAAAGGTTTTGATTTTTTAAATTTGCACAGGTGTGTTCAGACAGGTGAGTAAACTTCAAAATCCTAAATTCAGACTTCTCAAGCCGATTTCATGAAGTTATCTCAACTTGAATTCTGTGCTAATTCAACTAATGCAGAAATTTGAGTTGAAACTACACACAGTATTGAGTTGACGCAATTACCTACATTATTATGTCAACGCAACCCTTCAAAATAATGTTTACAACTTAAAAGCTGTGTGTAAATCAACAAATCAGACCTTTTTCTTAAATCTTGCAACCATATATTTAATTAAGTTGTACTTTTTTGAGTGTATAACAACCTAAAAATGCCTGAAAATACAAATATCTGTTGATTCACAGTGGGATTGGCAGAGCTAACAACTGTTTCATTTCCACTGTTATTTTAATTGTTAATATGTCGCTTAATGGAGCTTTAACATTTTTTGGTATGTGTTGTTGTTTTTCTTATTTCTTCATATAGTTTACCCAATTTGTCAGCAGTGATTACAGAAAAAGGAAGAATGTTGAGGCAGGAATGTTTTTGCAGGCTGGTGAAGACATGAATGATTAGCTTCATTTCAGTGCACCTTAAACTGGCTTCACCCCAGAGGACTTTCCGAGTTCATTTTGCATCTCGAGCTAAAACATCAGCAGCAGACCATTGAAAGGAGTTAAATATCAGCTGAACCAACACGACAAACAAGAACACCGAGTCACACTTCTGAACAGGTCTGGGTTTACACACCACAAACGACAGAATGTTTTTAAAGCGACTCTACAGGTTTGGAGTTTGTGGTGACTCACACATTTGAACAACCTTGGTTGGTTTTTAACTCCCAGGGCTTATTCATTAAACTGATGATCGCTGAATGAGGCCACCGTCTGAAACTGGCTGACTTTATGTCTGAACTGGGTCAGCAACGGTTCTGCTTCCCTAAAATGTAGTTGTTTAGTTGATTTAGATTCCCCCTGTGTGAAAAGGACTGCAGAGGTAGAAACCATTGATACAAACAGCTTTAATTTCTGCTGGACTTCCCATGTTATACCACTACTATAATGCCAATGAAATATTAAGAAATTTTGCCCTCTATCTTTTTATTTTTCTCTTTTTTTCACGGTTATTGCAATGTTTTATTTCACAAAATAATAATCAAAGAAGGATGAGACAACCATTTTGAAAATGGTGTTTTTAATTTATTTTAAATGCAAAAAAACCCCCATTATTATTGACTTTTATGAGGCTGGAAAGCTCTGTTAAGGTTTTTGTGCAATCACCCCTGCTTGCCACTATGAGCCACAATTACTGTATCCTCTAATGCTAAGTTTCGTGAAGGATGTGTGTACATGTATATGTATATATAAGTGCTTGTGTGTTTTTATTTCACGGGTAGGTAAGTTTTACCTTCACCTGGACGGCGTGCTATGGCCCGTACCACACAGACATAAGCCAGATGCCTTGGCAGGGCTTTTTAAAGGGCTGTTGTAATGATAAAGAGTTACATGCACCGACTGTGTTTTCGAAGCTGGTAACACAACAGCTCCGTTCCCACTTCAAAGATTGATCCGTGTCCCTTTTCCCCCTCCTTCCTGTGATGATAGATGGGGTTAATTTGGGCAGTGTGTTCTCCTGTACAGTTCATGCAGAGCATGCAGACCCCTGGAGGACTGACCATACATCAGACAGACCACAGACTTGATAAAGAAGGCCTTAGAAGTACAGGACAGACAGGAAGGCTATGAGGGCATCTCACCTGGTAGTGATTGTGAGGCTCCAGAGCTGATCTGGGGCTAGAGGCAGCCTACTTAAAGGGGTGGAGTGTGGGGTATCCCATGGTCAACTCTGCTCCTGAGGGACTTCCACACATTTAAAACACACTTTAACAACCAGCAACAGCTGGAACTAGTTGCAGCGAAGTCTCCCTGCCCTGCCTTCTACGTCTAAATCATCGGTGCAGTCGGCCTAATGGCACCAATGAGGATGTAGAAATATTTCCGTGTTTTTGATTCCTCCCTTTTGGAATCCAAGGTTCTCAGCTGTTGTTGTGGCTGTTGTTGCGCTTTTATCGGTTTAGTGTCTTAGAATGGCTGCTTTTTTAAAAAAAAAAAAATGTATGTTGACTTGTGGCTGTGGTTCATGTTGTGTGTGTGCTTTTTGTGTAGCCTATAGATTTCTATCTATAGTCTTCAAACCAGAGGATTTTAAATAAAGATATAATCCACATTCAAGCGTTCCGGTTTTGTTCAGATCCATTTAATATGACGATAGAATTACACTGGGGCTTTGTAAATCGTTTGGTAATAAGATTTGAGACATATTTTGTCGAAGAACTGCAACACCTAAGATAAAATAAGCCTATATTAATCCCACAGCAGGGACATTTGCAACAAAAATGTAGGGAAAGCAGTACGAAATAGTAAAATAAAACATGCATATTGTAAGAACTGTTGATATTGTACAGATTTTGTATGTACAAATAGCACAGATTCCTTTGAATGTGGAAAATAAGATTATTCTATATATAGACCGACAGAAATGCTGATTAAAATACTCTTATTGTACAAATTCCATTGATGCTCCACAGATTCCTATAAAAGCAGAAAGTAAGAAGAAAGGGCTTTGTAAAATGTTAAGATTTTAGACAACAGGAAGCAACTTTTACCCTTTGGGGCACCAAAGACACCATTTAATTGAAACTACTGCAGCATGAAGATTTCAAAATGTTCTTGGCAGACACATTGTTATCTTCATTCCATTGCAGTTTTTTATTGAAATGATGCAAAGTAAAAATTCTACAAGGTCAATACACTTGCATTCTGTAACAAGCTGTGGATGGTACCACTGGTTTCGCTCAGCGTTCTTGTGAAGTTAATCATCCAGAGTGAAGTTTAACATCTGTTCTCCGAAACCAGACAACAGGTCAGTTTGTCCAAAATACAGAAGTGCAGTTTGTTGTCTTGAAAGCATTGAAAAATTACAATTGAACAAGTTCTAAAATCCCCAAAATAAAAAAAAAAGTAGTATCTGTGTTACTGTTTTTGGTTGTGGGTGAAGTGAACCAAAGCAGGATACATATTAGAATGTATGGAAGACAAAATGCGTCAACATTTTCTTGGAAATCAGTGTTCAGTAGCAGCATATTTAATGGTTAGATGGGGACCAAGCTGCTCCAAGATGGAGCATTTAAAGAACATTTATAAGCAGATTCATCTAATTTGATTTGAGGAAGGTGGTAATTGTGGAACAGAAATATAAATGTTAGTCTTTTAGCATATGTAGTGGCAGATTATACATATAAAACATCCTCTTTTTTTGTGTGTGATGAGTTTCACGTTTAGTTTAAATAGGTCACCAACAATCATCATTATTTTACACTATTACAATGTTTTTTTGCTCCAAAAATTCCCCAAAAGTAGTGTCTGTGTTGCTGCTTTTGTATGTGGATGAAGTGAAACCAAAGTAGTATACATTTTAAAATCTATTTATAAAGCAGAGGAGACAAAATACGTCAACATTTTCCTGGACACCAGTGTTAGAAAGCAACATAATGACTGGTTAGATGGGGACCAAGCTGCTCCAAGTTGTACTTTAAAGCAAATTTTACAGCATTTTAAAGCAGGTTTATCTAATTTGATTTAAGGAAGGTGGTCATTGTGGAGCAAAAATAGAAATATTGCAGTCTTTTAGCATATTTAGTGGAAGCTTATGCATACAAAACATGCTTTTGTTTTATGTGTGAGGAGTTTTATGGTGAATTTAAAGGTGTCAGCCGACAATCGTTATTATTTTTACTATTACAGGGGGTTTTGATGCAAAAAGCCCAAAAAATAGTGTCTGTGTTATTGCTTTTGTATGTGGGTGAAGTGAAACCAAAGCAGCATGCATTTTAAAATGTACTTATTTTATAGGGAAGACAAAATGCACCAACATTTTCTTGGAAACTAGTGTTAGAAAGCAACACAATGATTGGTTGGATGCAAACAAGTTGCTCCAAATTGTACTTTAAACGTAATTTTACAGCATTTAAAAGCAGATTTATCTATTTTTTTGCTACAATAATAATTAAAACCAGGTCCTGCTGATTCAGGAAGGGTTAATCAAGGCTTCCCCCGCTGCCTCGCTGCCATCCAGGCTTCAGAATGGAACATACGACAAAAATAAACACGCATATTTATAACGAAATAAACACTGGACCCGTGGGGACGTTTGCGGGACTTTTGTTGGCAGCGGAACTGAAAACCACCGTCGTCCTTCATTTAAAACAATATTACTCACTTGCTTGTTGTGAAAGTTGTGAGCAAACGGGGCTATTTTTTACCGTGATGTCAAAACAACTGGGGATGGAAAACATTAAGGTATTTTATTTACATGAGTATTTAGCCATTTAGCTTCTTCTGCTGCTTCAGGGTGATTTACTATATATGAATTCTATGCCATTAAATTCTCCAGAGATGCATAATATACCTGCACTGAATATGTTATCCTCCAGGCCTAATGGAAAGCATTCCTGGCTGCATCATGGGATGTGATCTCTATGGTAACCAGGCCATTTATGAGCTTGCTAAACTGGGTGTAAATAGTAAGTTACTGTCTGAAAAACAACATCAGACACATCGATCAGATCGGCCTCAAGGGTTAATGAGGCAGATTAAACAAGTACTCCTCCTGGATGAATTGGATTTCTGTGGTTTTTGATTATCATTATTAGAAACTGTTTCAAAATAATGACCATTTAGCATCATAAAATATTGTTCAGTCCATTTAATTAATGTCCTGCACTAACATGGACTCCAAAATGTACTTCAGGTTTCAAAACTAGTCATTAGGTAGAAAAATTATCCCTTTAAGTGTTCTACACAAGACATACTATACTATTAGCCTCGTTATCATTTTTTATTCATATTGTTTGTTATTGGACTATCATTGATGTATGAATATGCACTAAGCATTTACATTTGAAGGCTGCAGGTAAGCTACTCACAGCCTCTTAGCTGTCCTGAGGAGGTTTTTTTTTATTATTTGTGGAATCTGGTGCAACCGTTTTTGTTTTTTTTTAACATGACTGTTATATAATTATAATTATGTTATGATTAATTGCTCTTTATGACATCAAACTACTGTATAACTGTGTGACTGTGAACTCTTATAACCCAATGCACCCAGTAAATTTCCATTAGCTATCTTTGACCATGAAAATGTAACAAGTTGATCCTGCATGCAGCCGGCTGAAGCTGGCTGCTCAGAAACTGATAACACCACTGTAACTACCACGGTTAATGTGTCTGCTTAGAAACTGGACTGTTTCCACCTATTGCCAGTCACTCGTTCAGACTCTGCTCTGTTCAAGTAAAACTTTGCTTTGACTTGAGAGACGACGCTGATATTTATTTGGAGAAGTCAGGACTCCACTGAAGAATTCTCTTGTGGTTCTAAAGAAACGTCACAATTTAAGCTTAGATTTGGTTGATTTTTGCTTAAGAAAGATCAAAATCCTCCACTTTCCGGCTCTGATAATTGGTGTAATGTTGATTGTTTATATTGTTTAGTATCATGCCTTTTGAACCTGCCAGCTTGTTTAGGGTTTAGAGAGGTTTATTCCATAACAATACATCATTTTTGGCTAAAATGTGGTGGAGGAAAGTGCAATCTTTTCTTCTGAATCACCTAACAGAAGAATGAAATAAAAATACTCAAGTAAAGCACCAGCAGCTTCCAACGCTCGAGTAAATCTGCTTGCTTTGTACAGCTCCTTCCTTCAAACCACAAGGCAAACAAGTTGATGTTAAAATGATCTAACATAAACAGCAGAAATATCATTCCTCGTGGATGGTTCGGTCCACACGGCTGGAATTCTGTGAATGACGGCGTCCTGGTGAGAAGAGGCTCTTCAGATGAGCGGTTTGAGGAAAACCTCAGTACTGGAAGCAGCAAAGCGTGACAGGAAAGACTCGGCTGCCAGTGTTTTGCTGCTGCGGTGGACAGAACTTCTATACTCGACTGTTCAGCCCACTCTGGTCAGTGCCTTACGGGTTGAAAGTGGAATTTCAGGACCAGAACCAGAAGTTAAGGATGAATGTAGGCCTGAGGTGCTGCTAGGAAACCTAACATCAGTAACATGTCACTCAGATCAGGGTCCTGAAACTGTAAATATTTGTAATTTTAAGTAATTTTATAGTTTTTCCTCTTTTTTACAGTTATTTAAAAGAATGGGGGGGGTTTGCAGATTTTACTGGTTATTATCTGTAATTTAACATATCCTGTAAAATAAAAGTAAAATGTTGAAAAAAATTACTGTTAAAAACTCCTAGCATTCATTTTTTACAGTGTGCTTTCATTGATTGAGAAACATTTTTCCCGCTTCTAATATGATAAACTAACTTTTATTCATTCAGATTTGGAGCGATGTGCTCAGATAGTATCAGAGGCAGATTTCATTCAACTTTTTAATGAGGAAACTCACTTTTATCAAGTGTATATTTGTCGTATATGTCCTGGTGTTTTGACAGTGATTGTTCTGCGTGCAGCTTTGATTGCGAGGTGTTGCAGAGCAGCTTCGAATACTTTCTCATGCTGGAGGCCAGCGGAGACGTTTTTAGCTTGGCTCTGTATTCTAGCAATTAAAATGCCTCCAGAAATGAGCAGCTAGTCTCTGTTGTTTTTCTCTTCCTATTATAGACAGCAGCTAGTCCTCCTGCTGCACGGCCAGAAATATCGCTTCTGCAGAGCTGCACATTAATTAGCCTCCTCTCACAAACGTACACACTCCCACCAAGCCACGTTACTGTTAATGCAGGTTCCTCAGCCGGTGTCACGGCCTCGGATCATTTAAAATAACAATATGAATGTTATTTCATAATTAAACCCACAAGACTTCATCTGAGGGCCAGTCTTCTCTAAATCCTCATGTGCTGAGGGAGTTACTGTAAGATCAGAGTCTCACCGCTGGTGCTTTGAAAAGACGCTGAGGATTAATGGGAGTTACAGAGATGCATCTCTGTAAGGAAGCTACTAGTTTAACAATCGATTTCTACATTATTCATGGAAATTTGTGCTTTAATTGATAGAAACAGGAGAGACATTTAGTTCTTAAGGTAACTAGTGGTAAGTAAAAAGTGAGGATGCTTTAAAAAACGTTGTGATTAATATCCATCCATCCATCCATTATCTATACACCACTTAATCCTCACTAGGGTCACGGGGGGGTGGAGCCTATCCCAGCTGACTCAGGTGAAGGCAGGGGACACCCTAGACAGGTCGCCAGTCTGTCACAGGGCTACATATAGAGACAAACAATCACTCTCACATTCACACCTACGGGCAATTTAGAATAATCAATTAACCTCAGCATGTTTTTGGACTGTGGGAGGAAGCCGGAGTACCCGGAGAAAACCCACGCATGCACAGGGAGAACATACAAACCTGGCTGCATGTTTTGTGCCGTTGACATGCTGCAGGATGAATTTTGGACCAATCAGACGCCTCCCTGTTGGTTCTGTATTATTGATAACACCAGACCTAAAACATTTTTCCACTACAGTGCTGTTTATGGTGACGTGTCATCATTACTTAAAACACCAAGATCATTTTTCACTCTTCTGCTGCTGTCATATGTTCACCTGGAGCAGAGAGTTTGTTCATACTGGACAGCATCCTATTTTCCTTTTTGAATTTTAATTTCAAGGTTTCCAGTCCATTAACCTGCAGCTGTTTGCCGTTGGAACATACCATCATAATTACTCAAGCTGAATGTATTTTTCTTTAATTACTTTCGTGATTTGCATGCAGGTCTAATTCTGTTTGGTTAATTGTGCTCACATGTTTTTGTTGGGCTTCATGTGAGAGTTTTTAGCCGACGTCAGACCGACCCTGCAGCTGTGATCGATCAGCAGTGATTGTTTGGTGGCAGCTATGAAGAGAGACATGAGAAGATGAGGAGTTATGATGGTGATGACAAACACACAAAAACAGCAACAAAAAGGATTCTAACTTCAGAGTTGAGGGCAGGTAGGTTTTCCAGCTGTTTTATTAATAAAAGTCAACTAATAGAATGAAGGAACCCGTTGACTCTCTGAAGCACTGATGATGTTTTATGCACATGAACTTTATTGTCATCTTAATTTTTAAACAGTGTTACCTATAATAATTAATTATTAATAATTGGGACTTTATCTTACATTCTATTTGCAAATGTTGATCTATTTTTTGATCAAATCTCTGGTCAAATGTGACAAGAGAACACACTGAATACTCAGTACAGACCAACCTCCACAGTTTTCTGCATATAACTGAGACCAGAAACAGCTTTTTGTGATATTCTAAGGATTATTCCATCTCAAATCATCAGGTTCCTTCTGGTCAACCATCTCCGATTTGCTTGAAACTTTTGTATCACAAACTCTGAATGTTGAAAATAATTTCTGTGAAACTTTAGATTGATATATCAAATATTTTTTTAAATATCATTTCTATTAAAAATTGATAGTTGACCCAGTTTCAGCACATTTTCTTTACAAAAGTTGAGGTTGTTTGAACAACAGTATCTCTGGAGCTATTGAAGAGAATCGCTTGAAGGTTCCTCTGTTATTTCTCATCATGACATTGATGCAGAATCTGCAAGATTGGACAAGCAGATCAAATAGTCTCTGATTACAGATGAGTTGAAATATAAAAAAAATATTAAAGCTGTCATGAAAAGTCCCATCTTTGAGCTCACATTAACAGGAAAACTGATAATGGAGAAATCATCTAATTATGTTTTCTGAATCATTTGTAGCTGATTGTCACAATGATACAAAGTAGAACATATAAAACCCTTTTAATGTCAAATACTTGGTCACAAAGATGGAAAAAAGGTAATTTTTGGCTGAACTTTCGTAACTGACTGAGCAGGTAAGACCAGTTGTTCAGTTTGTTTTGTACAAAAGCCTTAAATGACCTTCTGTCCTCTGGTCAAATATTTAATTAGCTTTACGTGTGTGAAATACATGAAGCTGAGATCCATTTGTGGGTCGTACCAGCTTCTTAGTTTGTCCAGAACGTGTCTACAGACGTCATCTCCAGCACTGATTCCCTCAGAACAAATGCAGGACGTGATGGAGAGATTACATACTGATGCTCAAGGGGTCCCAAAGCATCAGCAAGGAGGACTTTTGATGTGGAATAAGATGTTTTCTGTCTTTCCCTCGACTTTTTTTTCCCTATCAGAGGTCTTAAAAGAAGAGAAACTGAACTGTGATGATGTCAAGCTTCATATGATTTATTCTCTAAATCCGATTATAAATGACTTTTTGCTATAATGCTCCAACCTGAAGCATCTAATAATGTAAGAAGATGTTCCTCAGTCATCTGAAGAACAGACAGTCAGGAGAAGTCTTATATTGTTCATGTTTCTCGCAGTCTTTTATTAATAGGTAGAGATTGAATTCAGCTGCTGTCTGAAGTGCTGTAGAGACTTTTTGTGGGAAAGTTCTGCAAATGCACTCTCTGGACTAGCTTAAATTTTCTAGAGATGAGTCTCATTCTAGCTCAAGAAGTCCTGCACAGCTCAGTGTTTGTCGCTTCGCTCTCACTGGCCGTGACCTCCTGGAAAGAAAGAAGCAGTGAGGAGAAGGTCTGTGAGGCCAGAGGAGCTTTTGGCTGCAGTGGAGGAGGCCATAAACAGCCTGAGGAGGGATCTGAAGCGCTCTCGCATCCAGCTTCCAGTCTCCAGCCTCTTGGCATTAGCATGTTGTCTTGGACAGTAGTTCTGTGCTCGGGGGCCCGGCTGCAGGGGCCTCGCTGGATAATGGTACATTTCTTTCAGGCAGAGAGAGAGAGAGAGAGAGTGTGAGCAGAAGCAGCTTATCTGGCTGCTCGCCATCCTCACCACCACCAACGACCCTGACGAGGGAGTTATATATTTATAAATCTCACACACACACACACACAGCAGCAGCTTCATGTCGTTCCTCCCCTCGACCCTGCAAGTCATGCGTGACTTTATGGATTTATGGCGGAGGGGAAACGAGTCCCGCTGTGGAATAGTAGCGACACCGAGGAGAGGTAAACAAACCCGGGCTGCGACGCTCGGAGGCCTGATGTGACAGGGCCTCTGTTGGGAAACAGCCCAAGGTCCTGTTTCAGGCTGGAATGATGTCATTGTGAAGGGAAGTCAAGGCCACGTGGATGAATCCAGGTTCTTTTTTTATTAAGAGCGATAATCAGGAAAGCGTTTGTTCCAGTGTCGTGTGTTTACACGGGACTAACACACCGTGACCAACTGTAAAACCCTCCTGCAGAGACCACCCATCTCCTTAGCAGAGGATGATATGTGTCTGTTTCTTAAAGCTGCTGTGTTTGAGTTTCCACATTTAGATTGCAGAGAGTTATGCATTATCTTATGAGGCCTGGGAGCAGATATAGGCCGAGTGTGATGTCTGTGTGTGGATTTAACCCCTCGACTAGCTCAAAACATGCACTCTAAACTCTCTAACTCAGCATTTGCACAGTGCAGGGATGTGAAATCACAAACACCAACATATTTTTAAAATGGCACTTTAACAGCGTTTTTGTTGAATCCAAACTAAAGCGTGTGACTAGTCAGTAAATCAGCTCCACTGAGTACACAGACAGTCCCCCTCAGTGGGTTAGAGGTGTTATAGATCAGTCAGGACTCTCATTTAACACTCCTGTTTACATTTTAAGTCCAATTGTGGTCTGTTTTGGCGATAAATCATTTTTCAGTAAATAATAAAATCCACAGCTTTGCAAGAAACTGTTTTCGGCTTCTAAAGTTTCTTCCTTTATGTGCTGGACCTTCTCCAACATGACAAAATCTATTAAAAGTGCGCGACAAGAAACATGAATAAAGACTTTCTGCATTCAATACAGCAAATTTCTCACATTACATGAGAAATCACCTCTTAAAACCCATTTTTATAGGCTTGCTTTAATGTGATGTTGTTTATTTTTAGCATCTATTTTTAAGCATCTGATTTATTTTTAATATATTATCATATGTATTTATTTTATGATTCATTTTATTAAATGTTTCCATTTATTAATTTATTTGTTTTATTTATTATTGTTATAATAATAATAATAATAATAATAATTATTATTATTATTATTATTATTATTATTATTATTATTATTATTATTATTATTATTATTATTATTATTATTATTATTATTATTATTGTTATTACTAGCCTTATTTTTATGGTTGTACTCCACGTTTTTTTCTTTTATTGCACTTGCTCTTTTCCCTTACATGGATGTGACATTTTACTATTTTATCTGGTGTTGCTGTATTGATTCACTTTGAAAATCTTTTACTGTGTTTAACTCTACTTCTACACTTTTGCCTCTCTGGTCTTTCCTCTTCTGTTCGGACTGATCAGCCATCTATTGTTCAGTGGTCTTCCTGACTATCCTTTTCATTTTTGCTCCGTCTCTGCACAACTCTATTTTTAAAATAAATAAAGTTATGACAGGAGATGATCTTTAATCTTTGGCGCAGTAGGTTTTAAAACAGTCTCATCTCTTCTCGTGTTTCTGTTGTCTGTCTAGCTGCAGCACAGACAGTGAAGGACCACAAGGGGAAACAGGAGGCTCAGGTCTGCTCAACAGCCAGCCTTCGGTCTCCCCTGGAAAATACTAGCCGTCATCTGCTGCCAGAAATCTGCAGAGCGAGAAGGAACAGTGAGGGAAAGAAGGGAAAATGTTAGTGTAGATGCCGCTGGCCAAGAAGGAGCAGGAGAGGATGGGTCATGTTCCTAAAAATTCAACAAGAGAGAGGGAGAGTGCTGGCAGGATGCAGCTGGAATCAAAAGAAAGAAACTCACTTTCACCTCAATAATAAGAAGGTAAAGTTACAAAAGAGAGACTGAGGAGAGACCTACAGTCTGGGGCTGAGACCTTGGGGATTGTTTTATTTTAAATTAGGTAGATAAAGCATATAATGTTGAAAACTTTGCTCTTCTTGGACCTCCATGAAGCGGACATTATGGTTTTAAAGACTCCAGAGTCATTCAGAAGTTCACAATTTGACTTTATGTTGCAGCACTGAGGAAATTAAAAAGAAGTTGAATCTTAATTAAAGACCGACATATTTTTGCATTGTTGTAAAATGACAGTACAGAACATTAGCTTGAGTTTTTAGTTGTATGTTAGATTTTCCTGCACATTTGAACTCTGAAGCTGCTTGTTATTTCACCAGTTAAAAGCATATGATCAGCTTTTTAACTGAGTGTGATGCATCCTCCTGGATGCTGCTAAATAGATGCACCTCCTATGGTTGCAGCAGTTACCCAGCAGCATTACAAATACATGGTACTTAGTACGTCATAATTTGGCTCATGGGCCGGTTTTGAGGTTTTCTTTCATTATAATCAGTAGTGTTCATTTGGATGTGTGGTTATGCTGTGATGGGGGTATTGTGAAGCACAAACGGAACAAAAAGAAGTAGTCCTGCTGGAAACTGGGGCCTTTTTCTGTTTGGATACTTCAATCAGCCATTATTATCACCTCCTCTGACACAGACGACACCAGAACACAACACACACCAGCGACAGGTTCAGTCAGAGTGTTACACCCCGACAAAGCAAAAACTTGGTTTCACCAGAGAAGTTCAGTCTCCTCGGGATAAAATTCTGACTCCTCATGACTAAGGTTGTCATTGTGGCACCATTAGACTAACATAGAGAGACTTGAAACCACTGGGATGTTTCTCCTTGCCCATTTAAAAGCACCTGTTCTGGTCCATACTCCCAAACCTAAAGCCAGGAGAGGAAAACTGCAGTCCTGCACAACATCCTGTGTATATTGCTGTAAAAGCTGGTCCACTTAGACTTTTCCTATTGTGCTGCACTTTTTCTGCTTTTTTTTCACTTTTAAATAGATGCTAAACTGCAGTCAATTGTATTAGTACTCTGTGCAATAACAGTAATATTAAATCTAACATTTCTGTTACAAATGTTTGAGCAAAATCTACTCCCACCCATGCAACTCACTAAACAGTTTACTAAAACCACTTTATAAACGTTACTAATTGAAAAAAGCTCTTTACAAAGGCTTTATTGACCCTTAATTGCTTAATATTTGTGGAACAAATGAGGGGCAGTGAGAAAATCATCCTCATTGATTCGGTTACATGTATGTAAGAACACGTCTCTGCTGTAATGCAGCTTCACATACAGACATAACAGACATCAGTTCCATGAATGTGCCCTTCTTGTGGATATTGTTCCTGATTTTTTTTTCCTGAATAATTATTGATTTACGAACAGCTCAGATTGACATTATAATGGCGACACCGTGTGGTAGAAGCTTTTAATTGCAGCCTGGTGCAAAAATATGGTGACTGTATTGTTTACAAAAACCCTAAGTGGAGAAAATTTTCACCATCTTTACAAAAAAATTGACCATGAGCCTTAGAGTATATAGTGGAGAGTTTGTCAGTTTGATATTTATACACCTGGTGGTTTTCTGGATTTGCTAGAAAATGTGAAGATGTCTTCACTGCATGCATTAACCCATTAAGGGTTGGTTGCATTACTTGTATTGAACAGCAGGTGGCAGCATCATGCAGTGGTCCAGCTTGCTGCCTGTATGTCCACAGGTTAAAAACCCACCAAACACTCTACAAAACACAGTGGCCTGTTTCAGGTTCCATATGGTTGTATTTGGAAGTCAAAACTACCCAATTTCAACAATTTATTGCATGTATATATCCACCAACAGGGATGAAGCTAGTCTAATATTTAATCATTTAGTACTCGCTCTGCTGAGTTTGTCATTAATAAATGTGTCAATTGCAGTTATTTAATAGGAGAAGTCTTCTTTTTCATGCAGATCGACTAATTTTGCAGCCAAACTTAACAGATCATGTGTTTCCCCTCCTACATCTCTTGTCCTGATTCATGTATAGAATTAAATTCCACGGTCTCCTTCCCACGCTAAATGCATCTACATACAAATGAACACCCGGCCTGCCCTCCAGCTTCGCCGGCACTCAGGTAAAGTGGAAACCTGTGGCAGCGACTGCACACTCCTGGCAGGGAGAGCATCACTCCTCCGTGTGAGATGAGTGACAGCATGCCAGAGTGCTGTCAGTAGCATTTGCAAGTCAATGCTCAGATTTAACCTCTTCACTCTCCCTTCAGAGTGGATCGACTGCCTGCATTCAAAATCAGCCTCTGAAAAGATGCTCTTTTCTCACTCAGAAGAAGGAAGTAAAAAAAATAGAAATAAGAATATGAACCATCACATTGACCTTGTCGAGGAGTTCCACTGGCACATATGAAGTTTTTTTTTTCTTTCTTTGCAGTCTGCTTTATCATCACCTCTGTGAGCGCACAGTTCAGTTTTTGGATTTCATTGCCAAACTGTGCAAGATGCTCCACTGACAGAAGTCCAGAAGAGATCTTATTCCACTGAACTGCAAAGTGACACAAATCAATCAGTTGTTCTGTTTTACTAAAGCAAAAAAAAAATAGATAAAAATGTGAGTGTAAAGGAGACATCTGTCCACAAGTCCTGTCTTATTTACCAAAATAGAAAGACATGGAGAAGGATTGTTCAGTATTGATCCCGTCAGCGTCGTGGTCCAGAGGCTGGAGGAGACTTCTGAGCGAGGAAACAATGTTACGGCACGGCACTGGAATTCCTGACTTCCCAGATACGCATGCCTGTGGGCGTAAATGTGTCAGCGCCTGTTTTATGTGTGCATACGTGTGTGTATGTGTGTCACAGAGGGTATTTATTTGTATCCGCCTGCAAGGAGGTGTGTGTGTGCATGTGTGTGTGTGTGCATGTGTGTGTGTGAAGCATGGCTGCTGCTGATGTGGGTCATTACCCCTCGGTTCCCCCCAGGGGCAATGCAGCAGGAGAGGACAGGAGGGGAGGGGGTGGATGGAGGGGTGGGGTAGAGGGGGGGCGCAGTGGGAGGAGGTGGGGATGGGAAAAATGGAGGGAGGAGGAGGTGGAGGTGGGGGTGGGGGTGGGGGTGTCCCACAGGAGCAGAGACCAATAAATCACGGTGCCGTCTCTGCACTGACACCCAGCTTGTCTGATGAGGGATGGGGGGAGGAGGAGGTTGGGGAGGGTTGAGGGTGAGGTGGCGGTGGGGGGTGGAGGTACGAGGGAGGGTCGGGGGGTGGGGGTGGGTGGGGAGGGCCGCCATCGTGACAACACTGTGGCCTTGTCTCCCCTGTCACTCAAAGCCCACGTCTGGCAGGAGCCAACTACACTGTAAAAAATCAAAGGCGCTAAATGGGATTTTTGAAAATTATCTATTGTTTTTTTTGTTTGTTTGTTTTTTTGACAGATTTTTCCTGCTTTGATCAATTACAGATAATAACTAATAAAACCACAGAAAAAAAGGATTAATTCACACATTAACACTGTACATAATGTCCACATCAAAAATCTCTAAGTTGTTCTGTTTGCAATTTGTGCTTTCTTTAATAACATAAGATTTTTACTGTATTTAAATCAGCTAAAAATATCATATGTCAATATTTTCCAGATATTTTCCATTTCTTGAAACAAAATTATATATGCTGAGGTTTGAAAAACTATTTTAAAACTATTATTTTACGTTTTTTCCTGTTTTGTTAAAGTACAGACAATAACTAATAAAACCGCAGACAAAAAGGATTAATTTACACATTAGCCGTTTAAATACAGGCCAGAACTGTATACATCAAAGATAAACATAAATTTTCTGTCTGCAATGTGTGATTACATTCTTTAATTACAGAATATTTTTACTGTATTTAAATCAACTAAAAATATGATATATCAATATTTTGCTGTTATCTGAAAGAAAATAAGAGAGCTGGAGAGAGCTTGTGTGGCCATGGAGGATGGGATACCACAAAACCATAAGTTTATGACCCAAACCAGAGCATCTTCCTCCAAGATGATCCCTTTACTCAGGGGAGGCCATTTTTTAAAGAGGCTCTGTCTGCTGTAGAGTTCAACCAAGCTGAACGAAGTTTAAAAAAAACAAAACTCCACTCTTTTGTTTACAGTTTTAGAGGACGTTGATTTATATTCCAGGATCTTCTCTGAACTTTCAACAGTTTCAAGACAATGGGGTTTAATCTGTTGCATTGTGGGACACGCTGTACACTGAGAGTGGTGGAGAATAAAAAAAGGAAAAGTGTATCAGTGGGTTTTCCATGTTGAGATGAATGAAGAAGCAGCAGGTCTTTATGTTCTGCAGAGGCTTTACTGTTCACCCCCATGCTTTCCTACCAGTGTGATTGTTGTGAAGCTGCAGGTCTGAAGGACGTTTTATGTTGTTCTGAATACAGCAGCTCGGCTTCTTACTGCTCAGCATCACATCTTCGTTGTCATGGCTCTCTCCACTGGCCTCCTGCTCATTTTAGAATCAATTCTAAGATTTTACTGATCACTTTTAAAGCCTTTCTGCGTCTGGTCCTGGTCCTTCAGGTTGTTTCTAAGTCGTGACTTTTTGTCCTCAGGATTCCTCAGCTTTGGATGGACCCTGAGAAGATCATTTCTATTGCTTCCATTTTTTGTATTTATTGTTGACATATTGCCTTTTGTAATTTTGCATCTTCTGTCTCCTTGTTTTAACTTCATCTTAAATTCATCTTCTTGTTATTTTGCCTTCTGGGTGTCCTGCTTTCTCTGTTGTCTGTTACTTTTTTAAAAGCTACAAAAATTCTTCTTCTTTTACTTTTTCTTCTTCATTGTCTCGTTCCCCTTTTTCCTTTTGCTCATGTTTATGTTCTTAGTATTCTTTTTCTTCTTCTCTTTCTTGTTCTAGTTTGAACTCTTCTTCTTAGTGTTCTTGTTCATCTTGTTTATCTTCTTCTTGTTCTTTGTTTCTTGTTTTTGTTCTTGTTCTCATTTTACCCTTGTTCTGCTTCTTGTTCTTCTCAGTGGTTTGTTCTTGGTCTTCTTGTTTTGCTCTTTTTACTATGATTCTTCTTTTTTCTCTGCTTCCTCTTCTCATTCATGTTCCTTTTAATTTTTCTTGCTGTTTTTCTTCTTTATTTGCTTGGTGTTTTTGTTTTTTCTTTTTCTTCCTCATCTTCTTCTTTGTTCTTACTGCTGCCTTTGTTCTTATTATCTTTATTACACAGCTGGATTTTTTTTTTTGCACTTTTACACTGTATAGTAGAAGTGCCTCTGGTGCTCTGAAGTGAAGTCAGGTCATGTAGATTTGGCCTTTTGGGACAAAAAAAGCTAGCCTCATCCAAGCACCAACAATAGTCCCAGAAATACATTGTGCTTCAGCAGTACAGTCTGTTCTCAAGTTTACGTTTTTGAAATCACCTTAAATGTCCTCAAGAAGCATCTTGCATTGTATTCTATGGATGGGATGTTAGCATATTATCCCACAGCTGCCTGTGTGCAGAGAGACAACATCAGCAGACAGGTGAAGGCTATTGATCCGAGGAGAACATTACAATAACCACTTTCATCATGCTGCCTGCCAGTAAACAAAAGAACTGATGGTTCATCGTCTCGACAGGATGTCTGTCCAGCAGACCTTGTCCGCTGTTATTAGTGCATCATTTAGTATTAATATCAGTCACAGTTTGACACTGATATCGCTCTTGGCAACGATGCAGGAATGAAGTCGTCTCTGAAGTTTTGAAGGAAGCGAACTTGTTTTCATCACCTCTTTGAAAACCCTCCTGATGTTTGTGTGATAATTTGGCTGCTGTTTTCTTCACCTGTTGTAAGTTGTGCTGCTTTCACCTCAGGCTCTTTCCACTGTTTTGCTCCTTTGAGACAGGTGTGTGCATCACGATTCTTCAAAAAGTTCTTGGAATCACCTGGAAATAAGGGTCATGACTCTTCATTTGGGGCATCACTGTATACTATATCATGTCCACAAAAATTTCAATGTTTGTTGTAATTTCTTTGTTGGTGATGCCCTTTGAAAATCAGTAGGTGAGAGAGAAACAAAAAAAAAAATGGACAACAAAGAAGCCAGAGCTGTGATTAAGTACCTGCATGAAAAGGGAATAACCCTAAGGACATGGTCAACACACTTGATAAGGACTCCCTTTGCTATTTAATCTTTAAGAAGTGGGCTGCTGATTTCAAATGGTGCAGAGAAAGCATTGAAGATGACCCAAAACCAGGGACCACGGATGATCAAATGGAGGTCATTTACCACACAGTCATGAATGATGGCCATGTGAAAGTCCAACACAGAACACATAGCAAGAATGATGAACATCAGTGGTGGCCCAGTTCACGCTGTTCCAACTGACATCTTGGGACGAGCAAACTGCCTGAAAGATGCCCCAAATGTTGACAGTACATCAGAAGTGGAAGAGAATCAGAATTTTGAGGACACACTGGCTCGATTTGTGGCCCAAGATGAGACATGAGTTCACCACTTTGATCCAGATCCAAAGCAAACAATGCAAACACGCAGGCTTTCCGAATCCAGTAAAGTTCAAGCAAGTTGCATCTGTCAGCAAGGTGATGACTTCTGTGCTTTGGGACAGAAAGGGTTCGCTCATGATGGACTTCTTGCAAAAATGTGAAACCATTAATAGGGACTGCTATGCATCAGATTTGCGACAACTGAAAAAAGCAATCAAAGAGTGAAGGAAAGGAAAGCTTTGAGCTGGAATGTTGTTGCTCCAGGACAATGCATCTGTCCACACAGCACAGGTGGCAGAAGCAGTCAAATGTGGCTTTGAACTGCTCCCCCATGAATCTCACTCACTCAAACTGGCCCACTCTGACTTCTGACGGTTTCAAAAACTGATGGTGAGGTCATGCATGATGTTGAGTATCTGGAGACTCCAAAAGTGGCCTTCCATGAAGGGATAGTGACGCTTGAACATTGCCGGACCAAGTGCATTGAAGTTAAAGGAGACTGCGTTGAAAAATAATTCAAGAACAATCTCTGTCCTGTGATGTTTTCTGGTGAGGCCGAGAACTTTGTGAAGTACCCTCATATGTTCTACAGCACAGTAGGCTCAAGATGTGACCTTCTTCCACAAGGTAGGCCAAGTGCACTGAAGGTAAAACAGACTATGTTGGGGGCGCCAGATAGCTCAACTGGGGCGATCCATGAATAGGGGCTATAGTCCCCAACAACTGGGTTCGATTCCAGATCATAGGCCTCTGCTGCAGGTTGTCCAAAAAATAACTTAAAAAAGAGATTATGTTGAAAAATGATGCAAGAGCAATCTTCCTCCTGTGAACTGTTATCCCATGCACCTTGCTAACCTGACCTTCACCATCTGACTTTTGTTTCATAAACTCATCATTTTCAGAGTGATGATGAGGTCATGCATGCCGTTGAGGAGTATATGGTGGTTCAAGATGTGACCTTCTTACACAAAGGGATGTCGACCAAGTGCATTGAAAAAGAGAAGACTGTGTTTAAAAATAATGCAAGAACAATCTTTCTTCTGTGCCATTTTTTTGGTGATGCCAAGACCTTTTCAAAGTGCCTTGTATATCCTACACTATAGTACACTGCATGTACATTTACTGTTGTTCCATGCATCTCATGTATGTGACCTGCACTGTCTGAGTTGTGTTTCCTAAACTGAAATCCTGCTTCCATGGTCTCCATTTTCAGAGTGATGATGAGGACATGCATGCTGTTGAGATGTATCTGGAGGCTCGACCTTCTTCCACTAAGAAAAGAGAACCAAGTGCACTGAAATGAAAGGAGACTGCACTTAAAAATAATGCAGGAACACTTTCTCCTGTGATGTTTTCTGGTGAGGCCAAGACCTTTTCAAAGTGCCTTGTATATTCTACACTATAGTACATTGCATGTACATTTACTGTTGTTCCATGCATCTCATGTATGTGACCTGCACTGTCTGACTTCTGTTTCTTAAAGTGAAATCCTGCTTCGGTGATCTCCGTTTTCAGAGTGATGATGAGGTCATGCATGCTGTTGAGATGTATCTGGAGCCTCGACGTTCTTCCACTAAGAGAAGTGAACCAAGTGTATTGAAGTTAAAGGAGGCTATGTTGAAAACTAATGCAAGAGCAATCTTTCCCCTGTGAACTGTTGCCCTACGCACCTTACTAACCCAACCTGCACTGTCTGACTTCTATCTGCTTCCCAAACTGAAATCGCCGTTTTCAGAGTGACGATGAGGTCATGTATGCTGTTGAGGGGGATCTAGAGGTTTATGATGAGACTTTGTTTCATGAAGAGAAGTGAAACAAGTGCATTGAAGTTAAAGCAGACTGTGCTTAAAAATAACGCAGACACGCTTTCTCCTGTGACGTTTTCTGGTGAGGCCAAGAACTTTTTGAAACACCTTCATAGGTTAGCATGTGCTTACTTAGACTTCCTTGCACCTCACACGACTGAGGTGAAACCAGAAGGTCCTGCAGCACTGGATCTTCTCCCATTGTGGAGGCCACTTTGATGTCCCGTCGCTCTGAGGAGGAGAGAACTGCACTGTGGACTTAGTGTGTTTAATCACTGGAGCTCAGCCAGCACACAAACACACACTCCTTCATCTGACCTGCCAATAGCAATAATATGTGTCCTTCACTTATCATTTTCTATCATCTATATTATTATGCCCCCCCGCCTCTGCACAACAACGCAGTCTCATACATCCTCTGAACCCTCCCCAAAGAACCATGAAACATCTTCGCTGTGCAGCAGCAGCAGACTGCAAAAGCACTGCATTCCTCATGACTTCTCTTTTTTTTTTTCTTCTAATAAATGTGATCCCGGAATCCGGGGAGGGAGACCAGCGCTGTGCATTAAAATTCATGGGAAAAAATGGCAATAAAATCTTTCTTTCTCTCTCTTCCCCTTCTTTCCTCTCCCCTACTTGCTCCCCTCACCCCTTTCTCTCTCCTGTTTCATTCCCTCACTTGTCTCCTCAACACACATGCATTTTTTTTCATCATCATCACCCGTGCGCGCGCGCACACACACACACACACTCAGACACACACACACACACTCTCTTTCGTTCAATCTCCTAACCCTCCTACTGGCTCGTCTTTCTCAGCATCCCCCCTGCCGTCCTTCATCCTTTATTCTCTTCCTCCCTCCCTCCCCCTCTGTCTCTTTTCTCTCACACACACACACACACACACTCTCACACAAACACACACACACACGCACACACACACACTCTCGCACAAACACACACACACACCCCATCTATATTTTCCAACTCCACCTCTGGCAGGTTGTGATTTCCACTGTCAGAAATTGCTTTTTCAATATCTCTCTCTCTAATTATGAGCCCAGCTAAAGGGGTCGTGCCACCAGAATACCAATTTTTCCACCATTTCTCCCCTTCTTCTGCAGAATAATTCTTTCAGGTAACAACAATGTGCACACTCAATACACAGCTACACAGCATTATCCCTACTGCATGCCTTATTGGGGGTCTTATTTGGATCTGATCTGCCCCCCCCTCCCTTTTTTTTTAAAATGTCTAGTTAATTTTTCACATTTAGAAATGCAGATGTTTAGAGCTAACTCGATTTATTTCCACAGGATGCAATAGAAAGGGGGGTGCAGGCCTTACTGAATGCATTGCTTGGTTTTGTGGGGAGAAAAAAAAAAGGAAAACCGCTGAATCTTGATACAGCAGCCACACAACTCCTTGCATTCTCAATCACTTCAAGCACCCAGGAAAGGGTTAACCTCATGGAGCGGTTGTAAGCGCCTGCTTGATTGACGTGCGGAGCATTGTGCTGCCCGCATTATCCAATCAAAAGCGGGTCGCCACACCCCACGTGGGGCGATCTCGACGCTCATTGGCTGATTTTTACCAGTATTTACTGGGCCGAGGCCGAGCCCCACGTGGAGATTTCATTCAATCACTGAACAATTCCTGTGAAGGGAGAAAAATTTTGCACTTTTTCAAAAAAAAAAAAGATTTTCCCCAACATGCATGTTCAATTGCATGCCTGGAATAAGACAAGAAACCCTGCAAATGTGCAAATATCGTGAGGCTATTTGCACAGCAGCGTTGTGCAAAAAAAAAAAGCTGAGATTTGCAAACTTAAATCGAATGAAATTGTGTTTTTTGGTTTGAAAAACGCACCATAAGGTGGTAAATTTAGCAGCTTGCGGAGGTAAAAATGAGCCCCGAGGTCCTCAGATGTGATGTCCCATTGAGGATCAGAGCAGGGGGGTGGGAGTGGGAGTGTTGTGTGAAAAGAGTGCAGGCCAACGAGCGAGACAAAAGAGGCTGCGGCTGCATTGAATGTGCTGGTGGTGTGTCCGTCTCCGAAGCCACAAGCAAACCACATTCAACCACCACCGCCGCCTCCCTCCTCTCTCTCCTCCATCTAGCTCTGGCCTCTTTTTTTTTTTTTGCTGAAAATACATCGAAGGGAAGAGAGAGGGGAGAAAACAATTTGACGATATTGCTGGAAGCGCGCAAGTTGGAGACTTGGAAAGAGAGAGGAGCTCCCTCGGATCGGATCGGATCGGACCGGGTGTTTCTCTTCCCCCTTCGTCCTTTTACTACGCGTCGCTGCGGTGCGGGGCTTGGAGGAGATATAAGCCAGAACAAAGGAGTCTTGGAGCGAGGAATGAGCGAGTCGAGACTAGCTCTGCGTTCGCGTCTGAATCCGTGCCAAATGCCTCAGTGAGAGACCGACGGTAGTACATCGGCTGCTCGCATTTTCTCGACGAAGCTTTCCGCCCCGAAAAGGGAGAAAGAAGACACACGAAAAAGACGCACAAGTCGGCGGCTACGATGTTTCCTCAAAACCGAGCACCGGTAAGTAGGCGACTGTGTAGCAGCCCTCCAATCCGGATCTAATCTTTCAATGCATTGTGTTTACAAACCACTCCGGCTTGTTTATTTTTTTCAACCTTCTTCTAGGAAATTCTTCCCATCCTCGCTGTGTTTTTAACCTCCTTTGTGGCTTTATTCTGCACCGCACATTGTTTGCCTGTGTATCGGTGTTTGTTTCCTGAAGGTCAGGCCACATTTGTTGAGGGTTTTTATTTATGTTTTGTATCGAGGCCAAAAACAAATAAACCCCCTCTTCAAACAACGTCCAACTTCTGCGCGTAAAAATCTCCTGTCCTTGGTGGCCACCATCACCAAAAGCACCACCAGGTTGGAAACATGGAGCCTCCCCTCCGTCTCCACACTATTGTGGAGTTGACCCAGATGATGAAGTGTGTGTTTGTCCCTTTTCCTCAAGAGCTTGTGTGTGTGTTCATGAGGGAGGGGAAAAAAGGGGGGAGGTGAGGTGAGTCAGCTTGGCTTGTTGTCACCTTCTCTCAAGTGCCACTCATTGTTTTCACAAATTCACTTGTATCAAGTGTGATTATAGTCCCTGAAAACTCCGTTCTTCGCCAATAACCTTCAGCGATTTGGCTCCAGAAACTAAAATATAAAAGATATTCTCATGCTTTTTGTGTGCTGAAATGCCAGAGCCGCATGGCTTTAATACGTGTTAGCCGAGTTTAGGTGGAGAGCTTTCGAGCAGACTGAAATACATAAACACCGGTCCTCCAGCTGTGTGAAGTATCAATTAAGACCTGCTCATTTGCCTAACCCTCCTCTACATCCCTCAGCCATGCCACCCTGCACCCCACCCCTCACACCGTTCTGACATTCGTGAATTGAAATCAGATTAGGCTCATCGTGGAGCATAAGTTCATGTTTTTTAATTAAATCTGCCCAAATCCGGTCAAGCAGGTGATTTATTTTCCAGCTGAGATTGCATTGTGACTTCAGTTTCATCCTGCACTTCCGTTTGTGCAATAAAGAGACCCTCCTCCTCCTCCTCCTCCTCCTCCTGCTGTTCCTGCCCAAACATACAGCACATACAGAAACATTACACAAACACCGGCAGCTGTGTGTGTAGCATTGCTGAGTGCAGGAGGCAGACTGTGGCTCTGTGGTTTGCACTGTAAACCCAATCCCTCTCATCCAGCCTCTCCTCGCTGTGTTCCTGTGAGAGCTCCAGACCACATCTTAATGTATGGGCAGGCGTCCCAGGGTGAGAGGAGCAGACTGCGGCGGCTCTGGGGTGGAACGTTTAGGTCCGCCGGCCCCCCGTTTCATTCCAGCTGCCACCGTGTGAGGCCAGCCGTCATCGGAAAAGTCTCCGGCCATCAGCGGCTCTCGTTTGCACCTCGGAGTGAAGGGCCACTCAACCCGGCTAACTATTTAATCTCTGAACTGCTACGCTGGCAGTGACCTGTCAGCGCTGGATGCTGGTGTGCTGTGAAGGAAGTGACCCACATATTATACAAACATGCAGCTGTATCTTCCCACAGACGCCTATCTTTTCTCACACAAGTCCAATAGAAATGTGTCGTGTTTGCTAGAAATTGTGAAGAATGGTGTCATTTTCTTTAATCCCATGAGAATTTAAATGTACTAATATCACATCCAGGTGCTTTTTAAAATACTAAACATGATACTTTGTGGTTGTATTTAACCTGCATCTTTATCGCATATTTATGAGAAAAAAGGCAGCAAAATAAACCCCCCCAAAAGGTGAGGAAGCTACACACAGCTTCACATTTCTCTGTTGAAGTCAGATTTTCAGACAAATCAGAACATATTTGTATGCATTTCTTTTTTTTTTATGCATTTCTGAAATGACAGATGTTAGAACCTGAACACTATTGTCTTTGATTTACAGCAGAGGCATTCATTTACATCCCGAACGGATGAGATGTTGGTTTCGAAACGCAGCGATAACAAACCATCGGATGCTGAATTCATGTCAGAGAAATGCTGATGAGTTCGGTTTTAAGAAAAGATTTGAACTGAGCCATGTTAGTTCTTGAAAAAAGTGGCTTTTCAGAGTGAGACAGATCAATCTTTGCTGATTCTTTGCGTAGAAACTTGTAATCAGCCGCTTGAAATATTTTCCCCGACAGGATTGTTGTAACTTTAATAAATACATTCTTTATAGTAAACACAACAGGCCAACAAATCAAAATTTCAGCTTTTAATCACACATTATGCATATCTTAATCTACAAATTAGACAGCTAAAGTTCTCCTCAGCAGAGATAATAAATCTAATTCCGTGCACGGACGTTACATCAACACCACCGAGCAAACGCTTCAGGTTCTTGTACGTTCCCAGATGATTTTGTGGATCCAGGTTGATGCCAGAAACGATAGACCAGCTGAGAAGTGTACAGGACATGGCAGGCATGACTGGCTGTCTCAGATCCTTAGCGTTGCTTCAAATCTGCCTCTGTGGCAGGAACACACACTGAAAGCACAACATCAAAGCAGAATATAAAATAGCCTTCAAATCAGGAAGAAATATTTGTTCTGTGGGCTTGTAATGACTTGAAATAATGCAAAACTAATACATTGGCCACATATTTCGAAAGATAAAGCGGTGAAATCACGAGGTGGGTGGGCTGCGTGTCGCACGTATATGATGTCCGTCTGTTTGATTTTGAATGAACAAGTTGTTTTACTCCATCGCCAAAGTCTGTGGGAGGTAACAGAATTGTCACAAAGACATCCAAAGCTCTCAAAGGTCACAGTAAGATTGGTCATAACAGGCCTCCGCTAACCATTCCACCCAGAACAATGCCCTGGGCTGGGGGAGGGGTGTGTCAGGAGAGCCCTGTTGTGGGGGGAACCTCGGGTAAATTGTTGTAATTTAAGCCCTTCTGCCAGATTATAAATGTTTATTATCCTACAAACAGCGGCTTATTCTTGCTGTTGTTGTGTCAGCGTGCACATGCTTTTAGCTGACATTAAAGTGCAAGCCTTCCCACAACATCACATGCTACACAACGAGCATATGCAGCTCATTTCATCCTTAGTGTCACATTGTCAGACCATTCTGCAGCATAGAATGGTCTGACTGCACCTCATCATTCTGCTGTAAGGGGGGGAAATGCTCTGTTTTTGTTGTATTTCTTTAAAACAATCACATTCATGTTGAATGAAGGATGCAGCAATGGTTTACCTTCAAAATAGTGATTTTATTTTGGAATATTTGCACAAACAGAGGCAATAAGAGTCATTTAAATGGATAATTCACCAAATAACTCACACGGCTAACGTACTGTACCGTCCACATCTTCTGCAAAACTTTCAACTTTTCATGTGGTACGTCGCCAGGCTGAAGGTCTTAGTTGTTGCTTCCAGTAGGGAAGACAATTTTGAAAACAGTATCACATAGATGGTAGAAGGTGAGGAGCAAGTTGCATGAAATGTGCAACCGTTTGCACACTTCCAGCCACGGGCAACACTGGGTGAGTCAGACTGCTTGACCTCATTTGCACCAAGTGGCTTCATTAGGTGAATGTGTGCGTGAAGAACCAGTGAGGAGTTGGAGATCACTAAATATTCATGTGAAGTATTTAGAAAAACTCAATTTTCAACATATTTATTACACAGTGGATGCTAGAAGATCTGTATCTGCTGTTCAGAATCAGAAAGGTACTATTGCCAAGTAGGTTTTTTCACATGTAATGAATGTGACTTGGTGTTTTAATGCATGACATCAAACGGAAACATGTAGAACTGAAAGTTTAAAGATACAATTCTTAATTTTTGATCAAATGCGAATACGCTGCAAGAAACTTGAAATTTCGGGGTGCATTTTGCAAAATCAAGGAGCATGTCTTCTGCACAAGAGGCCAAAAAATCTATATATTTTCGGCACAAGCATCGTCTATCTCTCATCTCCTCTTATTACTCCAAATGCTCAAAGGAGGGAGTCTCTCTAAAATCATATCCAGACCGTGAAATACAGATAAGGTCAGGCAGGGGACACAGAGCTAGGAGTGACTTTGAGACGAGGCCTTCTCCTCTCCACCCTCAGAGCTAGCATAAGCCGGCCTCCACTTCCTCAGTCCTAGCATGCTTTTAGCTCTTTATCACCACTGTTGTCCAGTGCTGAGAGCGTGGCTATCGATCAGCAGCTCGCCTGCTCTGCTCGGCCAGCGATTAGAGAAGGGAAAGAGAGGGAGAGAGGGAGGGAGGCGGAAAAGGCAGAGGAAAATGAAGGAAAAGAGGCTGAAGGGATCTCAGGTTTACACAAGCTGTTGTGGAGGTGCGTCTCGGTGGAAGGAACAAACGAGCTGAGGGGGTTACCTAATAAAAGAAGGCACCTCCAGCAATTAAGCCAGCTGACAGGCAAACTGCGGCGCTTTGCTAATGTGGGCTGACAGCAGGGAAATTTGAATAACGAGGCTTGCGGGAGGAAGGAGACAGGAGTGAGGAGGTGGAGGCGGCTGAGGGGGGGTAAGAAAGAAAGATGTGTGGCACTAATGAAACAGGTGCCTGGCAGCCCCTCCCCTCTAAGTGGAGGAATCATTGAGAGATTTCCGGCACGTTTCTCCAAGCCGATAGCTGCTTGATGTAAGGTGGAGGGTGGGGGCCAACTTTTCCTTCTGTGCTGCAAGCTGCTTTAACAATGCGGATGACTGAGACGTCGTGTTCCAATCTGACATGAAAGGCTCTAACTTTGGATGTTTTTCGAGAGAGGACGCTGCATTGACACGTTTCATTTCCTTCGGAGATGGATAAGGTGTGTTTTCGGCGTGGGTGGGTGGATTCACGCAGATGCAGATTCGGACACGCTAGTCTGAGTTAGACCTACTGTCAGTGCATCCTTGGTGGTAGTGAGATGAGGGAGGGAGGGATGGAGGGAGAGCGCGGTGGGTGTTTACGCTGATGATCCACTCTGTGGGTAAGCAGTGTAATTAGTGGCCTGACTAATGGGCTGAGCTATACGAAGGGAAGCAGCGGCAAAGAAAGAGACGGACACAGAGATGGAGGTCTGATACAGCAAATAAACAGACACGTGATGAGGCTTTTTTGGGGGGCTGTGCTCGTTGTACAGCTCTAGGATCAGTCGGCTTGATCCAGACTGAAACATCTCAACTCCTTGTGGTTGGATTAAGATGAACTTTTGCAGACATTTGTGCTTCTCTGGCAGTGAATGCTTTTGGTATTTGACGTCTTCTTGTGTCATGAGGTTCAGGTTCGCTTCTGAGTGACATGTTTTGAAGTCTGCATAAAATTCGTGAGCATTTGGGAGCATATTAAGATTCTGGTGCTACTGTGTACAGTTACCGTCTCACATGGCCATTGCAACTGTAAATTCATAGTAGGGCTGCAGCTATCAATTATTTTAATAATCCAGTATTCTATCCATTATTCTGGCGATTAATCGTCAGCGCGCTGTGCAACAGAAATACCCGTCCTGGACACCCACTCTACTTGCCATTGGCTAGTGATATTAGTTTGGTTGAGAGCAAAAGCTGCGTTCCCCTCATTCCATTGGTAGATTACCAATGTTGTCCTATCTTTTTTACGTTCGAGCCAAACGCCAGCGTCGCACACTGGAACTCCGGCACGGTGCCTGGATATTTACAGAAAACATGCAGTGAAGGTACGTGTCCACTAGATGCGTTTTTCCTGCATGTAAACGCGCTGCATCTGAAAATCGCACGCATGGTGGATGGTCACTAGCGGACCACTAGAGGTCACATGACAGCGGTGGAGCTTCAGCGGCCACTAGTGATCATGTGACCGAGCTTTCAGCTTGACAGTCCAGCAGATGAGTCGGATAAACACAGCGGCTCGGCCGCAAACTTTCTCTTTTATTTCAAGAACACTTCAGGGAAAAGCATTTCTCAAAACATTTGAGGCAGAAATAATCTGTGCAGCAGCTGAATCTGTCCTGGTTTTAGTTAGGAATCGTTTCAGCCCTAATTCATAGCCTTATATTTGTGTGAGCAGGCAAAACTTTACGTTTCATTAAAACTTGAGGCGATGCACAATCAGTGTTCAGGATTTGAGGACAGATTCAAAATAATTTTTTTCTTTGATGCTACATGTGAAAATACATTTTCAGGGTAATTTCAGTAATGCATTTCTTTCCTCATTCCCTGCATCCATGTAAAGAAGACACTGCAAACTAGCGTTCTGTAAGTTTCAGAAGCTACTGATGTGTTAGGAGGGCATGTTGTCTTCAAAAAACATGCCAAAAGTACGCCATTTATCTAAGTTAAAAACTAGACAGAAAGAAATGTCTGATTTATGGATTTCTGCTGGAGACATGATGCAATTGTAAGCTTAAAATCACTTAATTGCACATTTTATATTTAAAAATTCACCAAAACACTAATACACTAATACGATTCAGAAAAAAACTAAATATTCTGCACTCCTTGGTGCATATTTAGAAGCCATTGTGACTCAGCTGGGATCAACAAGCATGTACCAGAAATTCAGAGACTGTTTGGCTGAACTGGGTTGAACTGCAGGATGTGTTTTCACAGAACAAATAGGACAGCAAATGTAAGTAGTTAAATATTTGTAGCGTGTAGATGCACATATTTTCCAGTATTAGTTGTGTATGCTTGGGATGTTGTTGTACATTTTAACTCCTTGTTTTTTCAATTTTTAAAAAAATAAATATTCAAAGAAACATTGGACTTATGAAATATTTAACTTAATTTCAAAAAAAAGTATTTATGCTGTTCGACTTTGTTCTTCTGCACAAAAGACATTTCTGAGTTGTTTGTACTTCTAGTTATGGGTGTGTTGTTTCCATAGAGGTGCAGGACTTTATATTGCTGTGACAGATGAGCCCACAGTGAGTAAAAAAAACAAAACAAAACATGTGATGGCAGCAAAAAACACCGCCCAGAAACTGCTTGGAGTCCCGAGGGTTAAAGTGAACCTAATATTTTTATGGTCACACAACCACATGGTAACAGCGACGGCCCCATTGCAGCTCCGTTAGCAGATTATGCGACGATTGAGACGCATCTTGTGGATTTCCATCGATACTGACGTCGCAGCAGCTGCAGTCGTGTGTGCCTGTAAACTGCACATACATCCACTTAAGGCCTGTTGTGGGCTTGTGTGGGCGAGTTGTCTCATCTGTGACTGTATGTGTGCACATGTCTTTCTGAGGCTCGGGGGGTGGCGGGGGGTTAGAGCAAGGATGTGAGGTCATCGTGGTTTTGCTGCTTGTGGTGTAATTAGAGGTAACTCAAATGAAAACAGGAGTGATTTCATTCAGGAAATGCCACTCGCTTAATGATCCCTTCCCATCAGTTAATGTTTTTCTCTCTGTGCATATAATTGTTTATGCTGTTGTGTCTTTGTGTTGCATGTGACCTTGGATTGTAATGTGTGTGTACACAGCATACAACCTGTTCTGTTGTGTGTTTCTCACCAGTTAGGGTGTTTAAAACAGCTTTATTGGATTGTTTCCACTATCCTATCTCCTCCTGAAGGGACGTTGGTTTTAAATCATTTCTATCTCCAGATGACTCGTGCTCTCTCTCTCTCTCTCTTCTCCCCTCATCATCAGCTCCTCGTTTAATCATTGCGATTGACTGAGGCCGTCCAGGATTGAGAGAGATTAGTGTTTGGATGTGACTGTGTCATATTTAGGTTCTCCACTTCACACTTGTGGAGTAGGAGGCCTTAAAACCCCAACTTTGTCAGCTGTTTTTCTGAGATGGAACACATCAGAAGGCATTTAAACACCTCCCCACTGATTTATCTAAACAGTTGTATAGTCAGATGATCTCGAATCATACGAGTGAAAAAGTCTCTACCTCATGTCATCCAACGTTGTGCAATGCTTCCCCCACATATTCCAGACTTTACAGTTGTAGGAGCCGGAGAAAGCTGCAGCCTGTAATTGTGTAACAGTGATTTTCAGTCTATGTAAGCTTTGTTCAAGGGCAGACGGCACGTCTCCTGTTTGCTTTCGAGCCGGGGACACCGGCTGAGAAGGGAGGGGAATAACTGACCGTGGGATTATCGGGCGAGGCTCCTTTGCTTAGATCCATTCTCAGAGGTCACCAGGTCAGTTCGGTGGCCTGACCCCTCGCTTTAAAGCCTGCTCAGCTGTTT
Source organism: Amphiprion clarkii (assembly GCA_027123335.1). Taxonomy (NCBI): domain Eukaryota; kingdom Metazoa; phylum Chordata; class Actinopteri; family Pomacentridae; genus Amphiprion; species Amphiprion clarkii. The sequence goes on along the minus strand of CM049569.1, from coordinate 1,780,474 downwards.
GCTCGATCAGGAGTTGGGACAAACTAATGGCATCGGTTCACGGGAGGTGTGAGGACTTATAGAAGAGGTTATTGGTGTTTGCATCAGTCTCATGCATCCCATCTAGCAGGCAGGAGGTTAAACATGTCAGCAGACAGGCGGTGGTTTCCTCCATCTTAAAAAAAAAGAAGAGTCAGAATATAGACAACTCTCTGGCTTCATCCAGCCTTTTTGAGCGAGATGCCGGCTTTCCTCTCACCTGTCCTGTGGAGGCGAGAAAAAACAGTTGAAAGGCAGAAGGGAGCGATAAAAAGAAGGATGGTCTCCTCTTTCTTCCTCCTTCCTCCCTCCCATAAAATGGCCTTGGTGCTCTTTTTTCCCTTCCTCCTGTGAAGAGTAATTGCTGTGTGTGTGTGTTGTGTGAAAGAGGAGGGGAGTGTGTGTGTGTTTTAATCATGGGTTTTTTGTGAGAAAAGCCGAGTGTGTGTGTGTGTGTGTGTGCAAGACTGACAAAATGTGGATGTGTATTTTGTGGTGGTGAGTGTGTGTAATGGCGGGTTTGAGTGTGTAAAGGAAAAAATGGTGTGTGTGTGTGTGTGTGTGTGTGTGTGTGTGTGTGTGTGTGTGTCTGTGCTCTAGGAGGGGGATCTGGCCGACAGATTGAGAGCAGCTTGTTAGAAAGAAAGAGGAACAATGAGGCCACAGCCCCTCTTCTATCTTCTATTTTTCCTTTCTTTCCTCCCTCTTCCCTTCCTTTCTTTCCCATTTCTCTCCTTTTTACATCCTCCCCTTCATTCTCCACCTCCTCTTTGTAGATTTCCAAAAATAGTCTCATCCATCTTTTCTGTCCATTTTTACTTTCCGTCCGTCTTATCTATTTTCCCCTCCTGTCCACCTCTTTCCTCAGTATTTGATTTCCTCCCCTCGGATTATGTTCCACCTGCTGGCCCACCTTTCTCTCTCTTCTTCTGCAGACACTACGACATGCATGTTTTTGCTCAGTGTCTTTTATACACACCTGAATTTCTTTGGGGAGTCGAGCAGTGCTTTAATTAAGCCATTAGCTGAACATCATTAATGCTTGACAGGCTTCGATGATGTGTAGGACATCAACATTGGAGAGGTAAAATTTGGCAGAATCCCACTGTTGCTAAAGACAGCTTATAGCCTATTTTATGGATCTAGAAAGGTGGGCAGCTTGTTTTTGGGACACGCTGTGTTGTACTAACAGGTGGCGTGATAAACCAGATGTTGTAAGTAGAGGTGAGTCAGGTCATTTTAAACTCTATATCCAATTAAACATGGTGCCATTATGTCGTAGCATTTCCTTGATATAGGTCTGAAACCTTCAGTAGGAATTTCAATATGCATTTAATGGGAAGTCTAAGCCAGTTTACAAGACAGACTTGGAGGATAGGAAGGTGCACACAGTGACTAAAGTCTCTGGACCAGTTTGGAAATAGAAGATATATTGTAAAGAAGAACTAAGCAAGATGCTTAGCCAAATGTGCATGAGGAAATGGTGAGTCCAGCCCTGTGCAATATCACTTGAAAGTCAAATTATTACATTACGTCTCTGTACCTGCATTATTTCCAAGTCAACGTGTATTTCTTCTATAAACGAAATCAAAACCAAATACAAATGAGCGTATGAAAAATACAGGCTCCGAAGTAGAAATTCAGTGCAACACAAGGGATGTAAATTGAGTACACCTTGGATTTCTAATTAGCCTAAATGCATAAACATGTTTGTAAAATGAGCTGCAAGCATGTGAGCTTTCTCAGTTATGGACTTATGGCTCTGCATGCCTGCATCATGGCTCCATCTGGAAAAGTATAACAGCGGAATTCAAAATCAGGCTGTGAAACTTCACAAAGATGGGAAAAGATGTGGGCCAATCAGCATTAACTTAAACCGATGGAAACACAGTTGCAGTAGCGATGATCAGGAGGTAAAGAACGAGTCGTAATACCACTAATCAGGGCTGCAGTGGTCTTAAAATGACTCCACAGATGGTGCACTGATGGCACAATCTAGCTCTGGAAAACAGGCCAGCAGTTGCTTCACACGTGGCACAGGGGTTATCAAGGAAATCAGGAGATTCTGCAGCAGCTCAGACAGTGTGAAGGACGGGTCATAACATCGACCTTGATGGATGGCGATGAAAAAAAATAAACGTGTTTGCGCTAGAAAACAAACTGCAGGATGCTTCACTTAAAGACACAGGAAAAGAAGCCTGGTGAATGTTTGGAGCACATTCTCTGGTCAGATGAGACCAAGATGAATTTGTTTAGCTCAGGGAGGGTCCAGCATGTTTGGCTTGAACCTGGTCAGGACTACCACTGTGAATGGATAGTCCTCACAGTGAATCACAGAGGTGGAAGTGTGATGAGATGAAGCTGCATGAGAGCAAAAGGTGTTGCGGAGATGACATTTATAGATGACACCATGAACATTTGCAGATATACTAAAATACTGGCTGACAAGATGACTCCCAGTCTGCAGACGTTTGGCAGAAGAGGAGTATTCCAGCACAATAACGATCCAAAGCACACTGCCAAAATCACACAAGAGTTTCTAAAGAAGAAAAAATTGGAAACTTTGACCTGAGCAGGTATGCTGCCTGACTTGAATCCAATAGAACACCTTCAAGGTGTTTGAAAATGAAAGGTAGAGCAGTGCAACCCCTCCAGCAAAAAACACTTGAAAAGGATTGTCTCTGAAGACTGACAGAATGTCTCTGCAGAAATGTATGCAACACGAGGAGGACTGAGCCTGCCATATAAAATAAAGGTGGGCGTATGAAGTATGGACAAAGTTAGAGATTTGAATCTCGGTAACTGAAGTTGTGCTGGTTTTTGTTGCATTGAGTTCCTACCGTGGGGGCTTTATAATAGAGTAAATCTAAACATTCTGTATTTACAAATATCCTGCTCAACTTGGAAGTAATAAAATCAATGTAATGTGATGCAATTTAGAATAATTTTGCATTTAGGCAATATTGCACTAGCAGGAACAAAAAGCAGAGCTTTTTCTTCTATTTATTCCACATTGCACAAGGAAGTTGAGCACATTATAACAAATCCCCAGGCAGCCCGACTAAGAGCAGCAAAGCTACATGAGTAGCAGTTAAGAATGCATATAAGAGAAAAATGAGTTGCACTCTTCCACTACCCTGCTAGGAGAAAGTATTGCTGCAGGGCAAACTCAATGTGTGTGGCACTGGTTGGCAAGTTGTATCTGCATCTGCTGGATTTTAAGAAAAGAGCAGATGGATTGTAACGGGGTCCACTCCACACAAAGCTCTTACTCATCTTACAGATCTGCAAAGAAATCTCCCTTGTATTTAAAAAAAAATAAATAATAGGAATTCATCACTTCAAGTAGTAAACACCCTCAGCTTTTACTTCTTTTAATCAGTTGTAACATTTTGACATCAAGGAACCCTGCTTGGAATAGAACCTAACTACGCTCTCACAGTGTATTTTTTTTTTTTTCCTCTTTCTTCGCAGCCGCCACTGGCTCAAAAGAGCAGAAATGCTTGAATCATTGACAAGGCTTTGGAATCCAACCTCAGAGACCCTTATTAAAACTAGTCTGCGCGTTCCTTCAAGAATATTGTATAAGTTCAGCTTGGCTTCGCTTCCTAACTTCATGCACTGGACCATCGTGAAGCTTGTAACCGGCGGTCCCAGAGCCTGTCTGTTGTTTTGACAGAGAGCCAGACAGACAGACGGACGGACGGACGGACGGACGGACGGACAGCCCCGACCGCCCTCCTAGGCCTGCTCTCAGCCCCCTTTTGTCTGCCTGTCCTGCAGCATTACCCCTATGGTTGTACTCTCCTAATTGCTCTGGAACCTGCAGAGAAGAGAGACTATGCACAGGGCTTGGGAGGGGTCTTCAGCCACTACGGGGTCCCTTTTTTCTCCCCCATTTCTGCCTCCCACTGCTCTATTTCTCTCCTTTTATTTCATTCTTCTACTCAGACTTGCAATTAAACAAAGTGTGCTCATTTGGCTAAGAAGCTCTTGTAGCTCTCCACCCTCCCCGTGCAAGTTCTGCTGACCCGTTCACATCTGGCTCTGCTGGCAGTCACAGCATCTCTATAATAGACAGGCCAACGTGCACGGATGTGGTGCTAATGTGCATTTTTTGGTGTTCCTTCTATTGAAAATGCACTACAACCTTTAGTCTCAAGTTATTGGAACTATTTTGAAATGTGATGCATCTTCTTCGCAGCTGTCCTGCATTTGTAAAGATCTGTTGTCATTAAACTCTCTAAATCTGATATTTCCAGGGTGCCTGTATAGCTCAACGCGTTAAGCAGGGCGACCCATGTACAGGGGCTGGTCCCCGATGCCGCGGCCCGGGTTCGATTCCCGCTCACGGCCCTTTGCTGCATGTCTTCCCCCAAGTCGTCTCCCCTGTTTCCTGTCTCTCTCTCTCACTGCGCCTAAAATAAAAGGCCAAAAAATATATATTTAAAAATAAAAAATCTGATATTTCCTCTTTTCTCAGGCACCTCTGCAGCCGCCCCCAGGGTCCTCGGCCTCAGTGGTGGCGGCGGCGGCAGCAGCGGCGGCGGCAGCTTCGGGGACGCCCCAGTCGCTGAAGCTTACCTACCCAGAAACCCTGGACCGCATCAAGGAGGAGTTTCAGTTCCTGCAGACCCAGTACCACAGGTGGGTTGTACTGTTCTTTTGCAGTGTTTGTACTGGTGCTGCCCTTCCAGTGTGTCTCTTTAACTGGATTTACAAAACACAAAAGGCTGTTTGTGTTGTTGCTTCAGGTGCAGGCAGGTGAAGTGATGCAGGAAGGACTGTTTAGGTAGAGGTTTCCATGGTTATCAGTTTCCAGAAAAACTGTGCAGTAGTTAATACTGCGAGAAACAGGAATTACAGCTGTGAAAACTTATCAGATTTTTGTCATCTGTCTGCACTTGCATGTATTTTATTCAACACAACACGTTGCGTTACTTGCTTTAATGTGTCGAGGCAGGTTGGGCTTTTTTCCACAGCCAGCACATTGTTTCTCTCGCCCTCCTTCGCCCTCTTGTCGCAGGCATGCACTCGATCCCCGACTGAGATAATGCAAGATAATGCAATGTGATGTTTTGATATCTACTCTTTTTGCATGACTGTGTGGTGGTGCTTGATGTGCAGGAATGTGGCCAGAATGCCTTTGAATGTGGGATTTGTGCAGGCAGTGCAGTCCCAGCCTTCTCCCTCTCTCTCTGTTCTCTTGGCACACCTTCACAGGGTCCCCACCCCCCACTCCTCTCCTCTCATCCTGCTTTGATTTAGTTGGCCAGAGTCTCCCCCGTCCCTCCCTTTCTGTCCCACTTCAAACTCCTTTTGTACAGCCGCCCCCCGTCCACAGCCCCCTCTAACCCCTGCGGCTACTGTTGCCCCGTTCACACAAATGCCTGCCAGTGTGTCCTTATTTCTCTGTCCGTTACGCTCGCTGCAAGCTCAAAAGTCACGATCCAACAAACCAAGAAGCTTGGATTGTTGCATCACACATGCAGCGTTGGGTAGGACTGGAAAAGATAATTCATTTATTCATTGCATGAAGCTCTGTCATTACATTCACCTTGATATTGACGTCTGTGAGTAGCTGGGACACTGAGAATGTGTCTGGTGTAACTGGTTAGATGTCAGCGGTTGTTGCCATTTTCAGTTCAGATGCATCTATTGAAAATTCTGAAAGAAGTAAATTTCGTAGTGAGAGGTTCATAGTTGGATAATTCAGTGGGCATGGTGTTTCAGCCACAACTTGATCTGGAAATTTGTGCTCAAATTGTTGCCATTTTGCAGTGAAGCCTAGTTATGAATGACAGGTTCCCTGCTATCACATGCTGTTAAAACACTACATCTAATGTATATCCATTCCAAACATCTGTTATCAGTAGATCCCTACTTTTTGTGCAAGAATGTTCAAAAAATATATCTAAATGTTTTCTGTCTCCAGACTGTTGTCTGGTCCATAAACCAGTGCCAGCTCAGGTCTAGTGCTGCAGAGTATACCCATGTCAGGAAGGTATTGCTTTACCCTGCCGTTAAAAACGGTACAACGCCGCATTTCATTAGTATAATAGAGGTTGTCGTTCCCACGAGTTGCATCAATTTACAACGGCATGACAGTACATGTGCAGCTCTCTGCTTCCAGTTTCTACAGGCACTGTGAGCGTCACAGTCTCCTTTTGCTTCTCTCCTAGTCCTACTGCAGCTTTAATGGTGGCGTGGCTGTAAATACAAGCGTTCTTGCCGACTGTCCAAGGATTGTCCACAAAATAGACACACAAAGCGAAATATGTGATTATTTCGCTTCCAGCAGGATCATAAGGTCCATGAACACTGCACAACCTGACCGACTTGTTCCAAATATTCAAACAAAGGTTAGCTATTGTGATGGATAACATGTCCATGCCCTCAAGTAGAAGTCTTATTTTGTGACTAGCGATCAGATGAGGCGTTTAAAGATGGTTATAACTGTATTATTTGGCTTAGTCTTGCATTGCCAGACCGGTCTGCACCGCTTATATTTCTTTAAATCAAACATGATTCTATCAAATAGAGTTAAATGAAGGATACAGAAGTGGTGTTTCCTCAAAATACTGACATACCTGAAATTTTCAGCTGCAAGTCGCTGCCTGGAGGATGTTGTTGTTAGTAAAGGGGATGTTGAGAACTGTAACATGAATGTGGAGAAGAAAATCAATGGCAGACTTAAACCTGAGGTCATTGTTTGGCAAGTCAGACTAAATCTGGCTGAATTTTTTTTAGCCAACTTACTTAAGTGACAAACATCTCTATATGCAAATGCAGCGTTCATATGAACTAATTTTCATCGAGCTGCTAAAAGTCACACGTACGCAGACGACTTGGTACAACCATCAACAGAATTCCTGCAGAAAGAAGGTGGTTAAAATGGGCGTTAAAGTACAGCTCGCTTTTATCTCTTCAAGGATTTAACCTTTTACAGCATCGGTTTGACACGTAAAGGTGGAGAGACGTGAACGTGTGAAGAGCTGATTTTAATGAAGAGCTCCTCCAGTTCTGGTTGGATATGAAAATGTATGAGCAGCACTCTGTGGTGCTGCAATTACCTCCTGCCTTGTGTTGATATAGTCCAAGTATTTTCATTCTTTCTTTTACAGTTTCCTCATCTGTCATTTCGTTATGTATTAGGTTTTGTAGTGGTATTGTTTCTGTATCAGTATATTTAAGCAGGTATCTTATCAGCGTTGTCATTTTTAGTATTGTGACAACACTAGTCAGGTCTCCCACTCACACTTACCCAGCTCAGCACTCCAAGCTGTGATCCTGTCCACCTCTTTGCCTTGGCATCTTTTTTCATATCTGTTTGTTCACCTGGATGAGCACTGAATTTTGCCTCAGTGTGAGAGAGAACCTTAAAAAAACATTTGCTCTCAGCAAACCAGAGGGCAACCCAAGGTTATCACCTTGTGAACATTTTTATATATATATAAAAAAAAAAAAAAAACTCCCCTCAGAAATCTATTTGCAGTGTCCGTGTGACACTGGGCTTTTCAGGCAGACAAATCCAGCCATTCAGTGAACATGAGTCACCCCTGGATCTGTTGGTTGAGACGGTGTGATCAGCTCCTCTGGCAGCAGTTCAACATAACACCTCGTGTTACAAAACACCTGGAGCTTCGCCCTCTTGCCAAGCGCTGGTACTGAGAACTAGGGAGCAGGATCAACAATAAATGAATGATGAGATTAAGAACACGATTGGGATCAAGAGCGAGCTTGTGATTCCATCTGCATCTTCCAGTTTCGGTACCGCGGCGTGCTGCTTTAGCAGGTCTGCTTCAGGTTTCCAGGAAAGATTGTTTAACCATCCCACAGGCTGTTCTGAGCACAAAAACACAGCAGATTAACACGCTGCGTATGACTAGGACAGACAACTGATGCTGTAACCAAAGCTCGTAACAATAGCAGCAGTTACTGGAACAGCCTGTGCTATCTCACATCTTTTCACTTATCTGTGAGGTGCGTGTTTAATCTGGCAGGTGGACATGAACACTTTTAATTGGAAGAACTTGGTTTGGCTGCTGATAATTGGTGAATAAACAGCAGTAAACTTGGGCTGCTGTTCAAGTTGCTGTGTTGGAGACACAGCAACCACTATTCTGGTGCCTTTGATTTTGAAAAAGTAATTTGAAGCCTATTACTGAATGCTATTGTTGAACTGGGATAGGGTGATATTGCAGTATAATTTCAAAATGTTACAAAGTTTTGCAGTGTAAATTAGTTGTTCAATGACAAATCAAGGAAATTTTATTTATTATGCCCCAAAATTACAAATGAAAAAGCGCCTCATATACAGAAATATGTTTAAATATTTATATAAATGCACTTGCTTATATGGTTTTCTTGAAATGTTTTGCGACAAACATAAATTTTATTATTTTACAGACTACTTTGGATAAACTTGCGTCACATTCAGGTGACAGTTTAGTCGTCTTATACAACAGTCCTGCAATAAAACTGTTGAGCTTCTTAATGCGTAGTTTGTGACGCTGTTGAATTGTATTGTGTTATATTGACTAAACTGGCCGATATTGGACCTGTTATCTTAATTTATTGTCCAGTCCTGTGCTGATGTCACTGTAAGTGTATCTCAAATGGTTGCCGTGATTTCTAATGACAGCTTGCAGCAGAAAGACTCAGGAAATCTTGTATCACCTCACTTAGCATTGACTGAAGGCTTTTTATGTTTATGTGTGTGACAATCACTAAGTAGCCCAGTCATGCGTGTCAACGTCTCTTGAGCCATATGCTACTTTGAGGTCATAAACCAGCCATTATGTAGTAAAAGTAGGAGTTATGCTTTAACATGGCAAGCAGCTCGATGGTGTAACTCTTAAGAAGCTTCCAGTTTGCTTACCAAACCATGAAAATGACCTTTTGGGTTGCAGGTTTTTTTAAGAAACGGGACGGACAGTGATGGTTCGTAGGATTAGCGGTGTCCTCATTTAGTCCACAGGTTGCACAGCAGAGCCACGTGTGATCGCAGGCTACACCTTCACGTAATCAGACCCACTTGGAGACTGTTCACCCTGCAGGGAAAACATGACCTGAATGCCCACAGAGACGGACACCAACGCACGCTGACCCATTCAGACAGACCAAGCTGGTGCATGTGCTTAACACACTTCCAGGGCCTCCCCCAATTATCTCTGCACACAAATAGATGTCTGGAAATAGCAGGGCTTACTTGTGTATTTTGGCTGCAGGGAAGGTGGCCAGATTCTGTTAGATTAGATGACAGGAAAGAGACGGAGGGAAGGGATTAGACCTGATGAGCTGCAACTGTGCGCGCCGGTGGATGCTTGGGTTTCTAAATTTGTGCGTTGGGTTTCTGTGGCGTGTGCGGTTGGGTCGAGAAAGATTTCTAAAAACCGAGCTAAAGAAAGAGAAGAGTTAATTAATTAGAGGGTCATTACTGGGTCAGCTGCTCTGATTTGTGTGTGTGCGCGTTAACTATCTAAACAGGCTGTAATCAGCAGACTGAAGGGAGACGGGAGGAGCTGCTGACACAAAGCTCTCATTACTGTAATTTTCTCTCTCTCTCTCTGCAAACACACACACACACACACACACACACACACACACACACACACACACACACACACACACAGACAGGTTGTTCTTGGTGAATGCAGACATGCTGCATTATAGCCTGTGTGTGTGTGTGTGTGTGTGTGTGTGTGTGTGTGTGTGTGTGTGTGTGTGTGTGTGTGTGTGTGTGTGTGTGCGTGTGTGTGTGTGCGTGCGTGTGCGTGTGCGTGTGCGTGTGTGTGTGTGTGGTCTGTAGAGTAAGATAGACTCTCCACTCACCACTAATATGCTGCCACTCATCCCTAAAGAGCCCCTCCACTCATCTCTGCCCAAATATGACATACTAGTATTAAGTGCTGACGCAGACTGTGTGTGTGTGTGTGTGTTAATGTGTGTGTGCCGTTAAAATATTCAGCTTTCACCAGATCATTTTATAATCAATTATTAAAGTTGTTTTCTGTTCGTCGTCTAATCAAAAATGCAAAAAATAGACCGGCGCCCACATGATCGAGGTGAATATTGAATGTATTTGCCTTCTGTTATTCGCTGCTGGTTAGACAGAACCAGACATGCAGACAGACTTCATCTTGCACCTGAATTTTTCACAGTTTTTTCATTTGTAGCCCAAACGATTAAACCAAAATGTAATGAGAGGATTAATTGATCATGAAAATCATTAATTTAGGTATAATTCAGAGCGGGGATGTTAATGAATATTGGTGGATTGATTAATCGCTGTTAATAATTTAATCGATTGAAAACGCATTAACTGAAAAGGCAGAACCCAAAGGACGTGCATGTCAGGAAATGCACTGTGCATTTGCAGGAGTGTTTGATTGCACCTCCAGGCTTGTTTGCTGTGTTTGTTACTGTACAGGCCGTTCCGTGTTTGCATGCAGAGAACATTGTGAGGGTTCAACGGGCACCATGACAAAGACTTCTGGGGCAGTTAATTACCTCCGGCTAGACAAGATCTGCAGAGTTGTAGGCAAATAATGGGACAACATTCCTTATATCTGAGGGCTCGTAAGCGAAGGATTTTAGATGAAGCAGAGCGGATTTCTTTGAAAAGCAGAGCGTCACGTTATCTTACACAGATTTTGCACCGGTAGCGCTCACATTACGAGCTTAAAGCATAAAGACGAATCTGTCAAGCTCCGGTTTTATTTGTGCTTCCTGAAGTCAGAGCTATAATGAAAATACAGTGCGTGATCAACTTTTTTCATTTATTGGAGTGAACGGTGAGCGATTTGTGTGGCATGGAGTGAAATTTAAGTCTTACTGAACGGAGCACTGTGGGTGTCCAAAGAGTGAGAAGCGTTGGTCACATGTCCAGGCTAATGCAACCAAACCATTATAGCCACTACAGTTGCATATTGGTGTCTAAAATAAAGTTCATCAGCATATGTCATAGGCGCTTCAGTCACACTAATGATTAATTAATTATCGACTGCTGACTAAAATAGTTTAAAAGCTTCATCCCTAATTCAGAAACTCCATTCTACAGTTACAGTTCTATACATATACATCATATACGGCGCAGTACTGCATAAGCTCCATATCAAGGTAATTTCTCTCCTTGTTCTCTATTTCTGTTTGTCTTTTGAGACAAGTAGGCAACCAGTTAATTGTTTCACCATCAAGAACATTAAATTAAATTTTCATTTCAAAAACAGCCCCCCATTGGCTCTTTACCAAAGAGTCGAATTACGCTCACCGACACATTTATTCTGACTGCCGTCGGTGCGAGCTGGAATTGAATATATCTTTACAGCGCATGTAACTGGATAGGTTGTGTGTGTAATAGTGTGTATGTGTGTGTCAGGTATCATCTGTGTTTAACTGCCACTTACCAAATGACAAAATTATATTTGCTGTAGGGCAGGCTGAGGGTTTGTGGGTTTTTTAAAGTAACGTTTGCATTTTGTTTGTGGCTTGGTGTGTTTTTGTGATACACCCTTTCCTTGTTTCACTTCTCCTGTGTGTGTGTGTGTGTGTGGTGTGTGTGTGGTGTGTGTGTGTGTGTGTGTGTGTGTGTGAGAGAAACATTTATTGCCTGTACTGTAAGTCTAGCAGCAGAGAGGGTTACGGTTTGCCTGCTATTGTGCGACAAGATCCCAGCTTTATTTTGTGGCTGTGTGTGTGCGTGTGTGTGTGTAGGTGTGTGTTTGCTCTTGTACTCGCCCTTGAGAGATGATGAAAGAGTACACGGGCGAGTTGGGTGGGTCCCTGGTGTGTGTGTTGGAAGACGGTGAGACTGAGAGCGAGGCTGGAGGTTTCTGCAGAGAGGAAAGGTTGATCAATAGTTAATGAGATGTAAAGTGAACAGTCACATACCTGGAGGCTGGCAGGCTAAATGGTCCTGACACTGTAAAGGCACGGCACCGGTGCTGCAGCTACATGGCTCCCATCACTGTGCATATATAGATATAAATATAGGCGGCTGTGTTCTCTGCAGGCTGGGAACTCTGTGTGTTTGTAGAACTTTGTCAGGTATGATGCCTGCTGGGGTGAAAGCCGCAGAGCCAGTTCGAGACTCCGAGGGAAGGACGCATTAAGCAAACAATACTTCATAAACCAGTTCAGTGAATTGGTTAATCAACATTATAATTAGCAGATTAAATAGTAATGAAAGAAGCTGTTAATTGCAGTACTGGGTGTCGTTTCCAAATTGCAGCATGTGGTTGGATGCAGCATTGTACCTGAGTTTTATTATCTCCAACCAGTGCTTTGTAGAAACAGGCTTCTTTGTGCATTTTGTAGCAAAAATGCAGCAGAATCAGATACTTCTTGAGGGACTGGAGCGCATTGATTAATTCCCAGGTTTTAATTGTGTGAACAGATTAATGTCTTCATCAGAGTTAAAGTGGACAAAGACACAAGACAAAGCGATATGGTGAACCTATTCTGACTCACCAGATGTAGACTGAGGATATAAACCTGCCATAGGAAGCTTCGTGCTGCCCTTCTGCAATCAACACCAACCACTTTCTAAATCCACTCCAGGACTGAACAACTACAGCCTCAGTGCAGCGACCTACCAAACTGAAAATGTGAAGTTTTACAGAGGATCCAGATTGTGCAGTTTCATTGGATTTTCTTTTTCAGTGACAGTCGTCGCCTCCCCGTGTGCAAATGCTTCGTCAAAACAATTCCACTTGTCACTGTTCTGAGTGAACAATGAAGCTGCATGCTTCGATTAGCTCCACCCAAGATGATTGTGATTAGTTTAAAGAAATACAAACAAACCAGATTTTCTTGACTCCTATGGCAGAATCCTAATGGGGGATTAACCACAGAATGTGCTGGCTAAGCAGAGCTATCGTCAACCTGAACCAGATGTGCAGTTGGATAAATGTTGAAAAGGTAGGAAAGAATTAGATGATAAATCTAAGAGTTTTCTGTAATCTGACGGCATCTGAACGTGTCTATAAATGAACAGCCTGATCACTTTTCTGTAAATGTCGCGACGGCAGTCTCACTATGTGGGACTTTTTCTTTTCACTTTCAACACAGCATAACTGAAGTACTTGTCGTTGCATTAATGGAAAGACACGCACAAGCAATTTGGGGAAGTCTTTTCCCACATTTTAACACTAGTGTCGGTTCAAAAACATCACCAAGCGCCATGCAAAATCACTAAACCCCTCTCTTGTTCACCTGGCTCTTGAGTTTCTCATCAGCTATAAACTGAGATGTCGATAAAGACGGAGACTCACCAAAAATTACCATCATCCGGGTTTGGACAAAACGTTAACTGGAGCTGAAGTTTAATTTGGCGCTTCCGGCTGGTTGGAGGAGTCTTTCCTCTGAGTGCCATAAATACGTGTAAAAGCAGCAGCAGGATGCATTTGAGCGTCTCGGAAGTAAGAGTTGTGTACATTTACGCATAGCAGCAGTAGCTTTATTAATTACTTCCAATCAGACATGATCCCCAGCATGGATCAGGATCTGATGACACGTCACACTGTGTACTTTCCTTCACCTCAGACAGGTGAGATACCACAGACAGTCACGGTTCATCAGCTGCAGTTAAATCATTTGTTACATGTTGAGCTCCTTCACAGCTGGTGGGATGTTTTTATCTTACTGTTGGTGAAGTCGTAGCTTGGTTGTCATCACTCATGGGCAGAAGTTTTAGTGTTTAGAAAATTGTAAATATGCTATTAGTTATTTGGACACTTTGATGAGCTTGATATTGTTTAGAGTTTTGTTTAATTGTGTGTATTACTGTGTGTATGTAATGTCCAGATTGATGTGTAAGCAAATATCATGCACATATTATGGCTCTCTGTTATGAGTATATCTGAATGAAGCAAGGAGGAGCATTAGCATAAAAATATTGTAGTATAAAAGTTACCAGAACATTTCTCAAATGTGACAATCCAGAGAAAACGCAACAAATCAAGCATGTGGATTCATGTTCTTGTACAAATGTCTTTGTTTTTGATAACGGTACGCTGATCACAGGATTATTTCTATTTATTTTGTAGTAATATTTGTTTATTCAACTATACAAGCTGCATATTAAGTATTTAAATTAAAAGATGAAGAAGTGTCCTGAACTGAGAATTATTTGTTTATTGGGAGAACGTGCAGCTTATTCCACTCCCTGTTTTAAAACACACCTTAGAATGAAACTAATATAGCTTTACTGTAGAATAAAATAGATCAAATTTTAGAAAACAAAAATTTGAACAAAAGCTAAATGAAAACAGTACATGAAATTAGAATAATAAAATATACTGAGGCAACAAAAGTCAGTTCCATTCCAGTGGAATAAAACTTTAGATACTTTAGACTACAAAAACTGCAACAAATAAAAGCATTTAGGCAAAATACTGTTACAGGTTCATTTCGGTTTAATTTGAAGTCACGGTATTTGTCATCTCAGGGCACTTATAGAGACGCGTACCACATCCAAAGTTTCTTTTGGATTCCTTTTGAGCAGCTTTTGGCAACAGTGCTGAAAAATGAACGTGAGTCAGCCCTCAAGTTTTCTCTGCATTTAGGAGATAACGAACCATCGGCAATAAAGTGTTCAGCAGGAAACCCTCTGCCTCAGTGTAAGCCAGCTTCCAAAACTCCACACATTCCTTCATGCGACCAGCCTTCGAAATTTGTGGTGTTGAACTGGTTTGGTTGCTTATCCTCCACAAGGGATCTGACGCCATTTAAGCTGCATGTGGAGGAAAAATATTGACAGTTTTGCATCATGTGAGTGATTTTATAAAGATCTGGGAGGCTGCAGGTGTTCCTCAGGGAGGATTGTTATGATTTCTCCCTCAAACAACCTTGGCCTAGCAGTTTCAGTACGATTAACTGTGACATTATAAGAAAGCAGGAATGTGCTGTGTGTCAGGGCCAAAGCTCTATCTTTGTTAGTGTGTGCATGTGCAGAAGGAGAAGCATTTGTTGTAAGCAGCTAAAACTTTCCAGCCCGACCTGTCTGTGTCCATCAGAGCTTGGAGTTGGTGCTCAGCTCCATCGCTTCCCTTTTAAAGGTCAAGCACAACTCATGGATTCATCGCACATTAAATGGTTATTATTATCAATACTATAAAACTCATATGTAATATCGATTTCAGTGTTCAGTTATTGGTGCCTTGGTGAGATAAAAAATCCTAACATGGACTGTGTGCAGAAAATATTGAGGTTCAACGCTGAAATTAACAAACATTTAAATGGTTATTCTGCAGATTAGTTTCTCTGGTTATCAGCTGATCTTTGAAATGTCTGTAATTATCTAAAATCTAAGCTGACTGATGTTTGAATTGCTTGTTTTGTCCAACCATCAGCTCAGAAGCCCAGAAATACCCAGTTGGCTATCATTGAAGCCCAAATTCACATTTGAGAACCAGGCAAAGCTAATGTTTTGCATTTTTTTTAATTAAGAAAAAATGAAACGATTAATGCACAGTGAAACTCTACAACACAACATGTAATATCCTAAAACCTTCACGTAGTAGAACAGGTCCCACTCCACTGTAGTGTTTAGAACAAAATTAACTGGATTTGTCTTTAGGGTAACACTTGCCTGATGTGTGCAGGAAAAAACTCTGCTTTATCAATATAAAATATGCAGCCGATTGTATTTCATCATCAAAAAAAGAAAACCTGACTGAATTATTGTCTTAACATCAGGCACCGACTTGTTCTGAGATGTTCCGTGTCTGCAGTCCTGCTCACATTGCTTTATTTTTGTAGAAAGAAAATCAATGTTCTCTTGAACGCAGTGCAAAAAAATAAAAAATAAAAAAAATCCCAAAAGCGACGGACAAGTGCGTTGCAGAGAAGAAAGATATGAAAACGTCTTTGTTGCTTTAGTAAAATAATCAATGAGGGAATAGGGAAAAGTAAAAGTATTGTTCGGGAAAAACAAACGCTAGAAAGCAAAGCGTTGACATTTTTACAATACCCAGTGGCCTGATTCGAACACGGCGACTAAAAAGGCAGTCGGCACATTTCTGCAAAGTGCAAAATTAGATGCTTCGCTGTCTGTAGGCTCTCATTAGAGCGTGTGTGTTCTTCACTGTGTTTATTTAGCAGCTCTGTGTGGGTGTGTGCTCTGTTTATGCGCTCACGTGTGCGTTTTCTTGCTTGCTTTATGCTTGCATATATGCAGCGCGTGCCACGAGCATGCAGCTTTGGCGTGTTCACGCACACGCCTGAATGCTCCGCGCGTTTGTGTGTTCCCGTGTGTGTGTGCGCGCGTGAAGAGCATTTGCGTGTGCGTTCGGTAGCAGTGCAGCACCGACAGAGCTGTCTGACGGCTGGCAGGCTGCAGATTTGTAGCGCATTCGGCTGATCATCTTATCTCCTGTCACCGCCAGTGAAAGATTGGAGGAACCGAGCCCACCGAGCGCACACACACGCACACACACACGCACACACACACACACACACACACACACCCATATCTCCTCTTTTCTTCTTGTTGCTTCTCTCTCTCTCAGTCTTGTTTCCTCTGTGTTGCCGTCTCTCCTCTCTCTCCATCCTCCCTCTCAGTAAATGGTGCTGAGCCAAAGACTAATTATTACAGGCAATCATTTCGACATGAAATACCTACTTCCTCCTCCTCCTCCCCCCTTCCTCCTCTCTCCCTCATTTTCTCCCCCCCACACACCCACCCACCCACCCACCCTCCAACTTCTTTTATGCTCCTACAGTCACATAATGACAACACACACACACACACACACACACACACTGGCTCAGTAATTTCATTCCTTGAAGTCCATTTTGTGGGGAATGGTTATTGCTTTCTGAGTGCGACCTTGGGGTCTTTCTTGTAAGCACAAGAAGTGTCCATCTGCACACCCTCTCTCTCTCTCTGTGTGTGTGTTTGTGTATACACATTTGTTGTGCAACCTTGTACTGCCATTGTGCAATTTCTGGAGTGCCATGCCAAAAAAACAAAGGACTGATTTTACGGGTATAGAGACATTGATTTTTTTTTTTCCTGTCCTGACTCTCTTTAGTGGGATTTAATAGATGGCTGACTGCTGCTCATTTGCTAAAACAAAATCTGATGAGCCAAGGTGGTTTTGTGAATGTGACATTTGTGGCTGAGTGGTCATTTTTAAGCACCTTAAAGAAAAATGCCCTTTTTTACAGTGAATCCTCTCAAAATGTGAGAGTACAAGGAAACATCCATTCACCTGCTGCAAGTCTACTTATTGATTAACTGATCTCCAGAAAACTGACGCTTTTTTGCCGTTTTATAGCTTCAATAAGTGATGAAAAATACATGCTGGAAACAAAATGCAGCAATTTAATCGATCGATTTGATCGGTTTATTCATTATTAATGATAATTCAAACAAAAATGCTAAACTTTGTCTGGTTTCAAGTTGTCACAATGTGAGAATTCGTTGCTTTTTATACTTCACACGAACTTAAATCTTTGTGTTTCGTGGCTTTGAAATGTCGATGGTCACTAAGGATCAGTCAGTCATCTGCTTGGTTGATAATCAGATCCGATGCCCAGCTTTTTACCCATTCTTTGTAGCACTGACTTCTTTAAAAACTAAGATCTGATAAAATATGTTCAGTTGAAATGGCTCTACTGTGACTCTGCTGCAGCAGCCCCGAGTGTTCTGATTGGTTTTGCATTACAAATAATAGCCAATCAACACTTAATTAGAATAATTGGAAATGAGAAATTCTTTTAATAAAACATGTAAAACATAAATACGTAAAGGTGTTGGAGCTTGTGTTGTTAAACTGATAATACATATCGGTCAAAGGGCCGATTACTTGCAGAACAAACACATTGCTTTTGACCTTTCAAGGACATTTTGCTGATAATGCTTCAAAATAGGGCCTTTACTTGTAATAAACTATGGACTTACTTTTTGTTAATAGATCTGAATGCTTCATTATTATTTTGGTGTAATTTTGAGACCAAGACTTTCATTTTGACTGTAGAAGTGTACAGAATACATCAGTTCCAAATATTCCTCATCGGTCTCCTTGATTGTTAATAATCAGCTTTGATATCGGCCCTGAAAAGCACACATCGGTTGACCTCATGCATTAAAGAATTAATTGATTAGATGTCTAATGATTATAACTGAAATCTTTAGATACAGGCGTGATCATGGCTGCACATTTTAAACACAGAAATAACAGTCGCTCATCTCACTGCTGTCTGTTGTGTGTCTTCTTGAACCTAAGTTTATGTCGTGATGAACACACTGGCGAACACACACACACACACACACACACACACACACACACGCACACACACACACACACACACACACACACACACTCACATGCACACACACACACACTCACATGCACACACGCACAGTTGCATTCGTCCTCGGCCCAGCTGTGAGTGACTTCTGCCAAGAGGCAATTCCACTGTAATAAAATCTATAGGGTGGAGGGGTGGGAGGTGGGGTTTAATCCTCCTCACCACCCACCTCCTCTTCCTCCTCCCTCACTCTCCTCCTCCTCCTCAGCTGGCTGGCAATGATAAATGAGTCAATTACGTGTGTGTGTGCACGCGGTGCTGGAGAAAGGCAGCGGATGGGGCTGTTATTACCTGTTGCGGCTGGGGGTAATGTTGCGGTATTAATCATATTCTAATTTTCCCTCCACCCCCCCACCCCCCTCCATCCAACCGCCAACGTCCCACCACCTCGACGCAACCCCCACAATCAATCTATCCGCCGCCTGCAAACAAGTTAAAACTGCCGAAGGCCTCCACATATAAAAAACAACAAAAAAAAAAAAACGATGGAGGGAAGGAAGGAAGGGGGGAGTCGGAGGTAGGGAGGGCAGGGGGTATTTCTGACTGTGAGGGGGGTAACGAGGGAGGTGTTGCTGCGCTTGGACGTCAACACTTTTAGAAATGGAGTGTGCATGTTTGCAAATCCAGCTACTGACATTATCCAATTTTAGAAGACACCGGTGTGGGTTTGGACGGACACAGAGGACAGACAGAAATGTAGGACACTAGGAGAGCTGTTTGGTAGCTGGAGACGCTTGTATGAGAGACTGAACACCAGAGCGGCACGGTGGGGCAGCGGTTAGCTCTGTAGCCTCACAGCTGGGAGGTTTGAATCTTGGCCTGAGGTCTGTCATATAGACAGATAATCGGCTAATATTCTGTCTTTTACAGATTATTGGCAGATAATTGATGAATTCAATGCTACTTCGGGTCTAATGCAGCCTCCCGTCTCTGTCTTTGGTCTCAGAAAAGTCTCTCAAGCAGCAAAAACTGAACAAGAAACACAAGCCATTGCCCAAACCAGGAAATGAGCTCCTCCCACAGTGACTAATGGCTAGCAGCTAAGTTACAAGGCAGACAGAGATTAACCCGAAACAGAGTCTGGAAAACAATGAAGAATAATGCTTTAAGATATGAACTTTAGCAGAAAATAAAAATGACAGAGCAGTAAAGCATTAGGAAAACAGAAGAACAGCAGACGTAAATGCAGGAGACGGTTAATCCCACATAAAAAGACAAGATAATTTAATCACTCCTGTTTCTATTTTACATTTTCAGTTATTGTCACGCTTATAAATGAAGAAGTCTAGTTATGAACGACAGGTTCCCTGCTGTCACATGCTGTTAAAACATGACACTCAATGCATATCAGTCCCAAACATCGGCCATCGTACTTCCTTACATGCCAGTAATCGACATCGACCCTAAAAACCCATATCAGTGGATCCGTCTGGCTTAAGGGATTCCTGTTCCTTGCAGGTGTGAATCTAAGTGTGTGCCTGGCTGTTGGTTGCTTGGGTGAACCCGCTTTCCCCTGAAGTCAGCTGGGATGGACTCCAGCCGCTCCACGATGCTACTGAGGATAAATCAGTGCATAGAAAATTGATGGAAAAAACCGTTTCAACCCGAGATGCTTCCAAACTGAGCAACAGGTCGTGTCCTGAACGTGAGAAGAGAAGATTTATTACATTTCCGAGCAGAATTGGCACATTTGACCCACTTAAAGCTTCAACTTCAGCGAAACTTGGCTTTGCTGAAAGGTGGCAGTAGAGGGAGCGGACAAACCGATTCGTAATTTGGGAAAAGCGGCAAAAGGAGGAGGAATAGAAGGCAAGCACATGGATATATGTATTGAAAAAGGTCCAGAGAGAGAAAGAGAAAAAGGGGGAAAGACACCTTGGATGTGCCTCCCTGCAGTCTTGGCTGGATTTCAGGCCCCAAGCATGACTTGGTCTATTTCTGCTCTGCTCTGAGGTGATAATGGGCTGTCAGCACCCCAGTCACCCCGCTCCCCTCACCCTCCCCGGTGAGTGATGGGGGAGGAAGGGTGGGTGAGGACGAGAGCTGGGAGGGATTCCATGTCATGTCGCTAATTGCATTGTGTGTTTTATGAGTACGATGCAAATCAAACACGTCCGTAACGTCTGCATTCCTTTCTTCTGTGTTGCAGTTTGAAGCTGGAGTGTGAGAAACTGGCCACAGAGAAGACAGAGATCCAGAGACACTACGTTATGGTGAGACGCACACACAATCACACACACACAATCTCACACACACACACACAATCACACACAAACACAGCGTACCACAATGTCTCTCCACATTCACTCACAACAAGTGCAGTGTGCCAAGTCCCCTGAATCCCTTTCATCTGCTAACAGCTGCCAAACAACACCCACCAAGAACCGCACACAAGACCACACACAAGCGCACACACATTCAAGGACTGCAAAATGAAGCAAAATTTGAACGGTTTCAGCCAGAAAAAAAGTTCATGGTGGCCAAGCAACAATTAAAATGAAAGTTTTTTTTATCCTTGTTAAGCGATTTTATTCTAAGTAGAGTTTATATTCCTCAAGGTAAGCGACATATTGGCGTTAAAGACTGTCTACACTTTAGTGTCTGGTGCAACACGTTAGCTTCATGTTTAGTGTTTATATTCAGTTTTTTTTTACTTTTATATTCATCTTATTGTGTGATTACTGAACGTGCTGTGGATTTGTGTTAATATTTGCATGTTCTATGCACCAAGAAGAGCAGCGCTACTAATTTAGTTGTATGCAGAGCTTACAGGGATGAAAACAGACTTTCTAAATGTTTCAGTAAAGCATCTTGAATGTAAGTTTATGCTGCTTTATTCAGTCTCTTATGATGGTAACTCTGTCTTGTTTTGTGTAAACAATCTACAGCACAGTTTGTCGTCTTAGGCTCTGGGAAATTATGTTTTTTATTATTTCAAGACATTTTATATATCAATAAACCGATTAATGAAGAAAATCATCAGAATAATGCATTATTAAGACTCATTGGTTTATGTCATTCATATTTGTTTTATTGTAGTCATTCGTTTGAGATGCACTTTTTAACATTATTAAAGAACTGTTATTATTATTTAAACTGGCATTAGTTAGAATTTAGTTTGTCTGATCATTTTGTGTGTTCGCTGTTAATCGCTGCTTAATTTGCCAAATCATATATATTCCAATGTGCTAAAAAATGAAAATTGTTGTTCCAACTTAAATGAATTGCTTCATTTGGTAACAAATAACTGAATCTGGTTAATCCAAATGAAGATAACTAATAATGTTAATGCACTTCATTTGATTCCTCTCACATTAACAGTTACATTGCTGTGACTCGGTTTTTAAGAAAAATGGCCTTGAAATTTCCCATTTTCCAACTTAATAATTTGTTTTACAGAAAAGTAAAATGTAAAACAAGATTTTTTCATCAGAATTGCGGTACCTTACTTATTTGTTGCTCTGTAAATGTACTGGAGGAAACTGGTGGTTGAGTTGCAGCAGAGGAATTTGAAGAAGTGTGGATGTCGGATGCACAATGTCAAAGCAGTAAACCTAATTTTTGCACTTTCCCCAAAACTAGAATGTTGTTTTAAAGGGACAAAGTTTAAATTAAGAATCTACTAAGGTTAGCAGCCTTCACCGACACAAAAAGATTAATTTAGACGCGCTTTACTTCGACGACAACCCAAATACAGTTTTTACAGTGTAAGTTTGAAGCATTTGCGTCTTACCACCGCGGCTGAACCAAGTTATTGAAAGAAACGTGCAGCCACGGTTTGAATCCAACAATAATTTCTGTAAATCTGAGCAGGAAAAAACAACAGCACAAAAGCATAGATGTGGCTCCACTGCTGTTGATCCATTCTGAGGCAGAACTGATACCTGAATGACACCTGAGCCGCAGATCTTTTTTCAGTTTTCGGACAAAGGAAAAGGCCAAAAGTCTTCCTTTTGTTTTTTTTAAATTTACCTGTGATCAGAGCCATAAACCACCACAGCTGACAGAGTGTGGGCTGCCCAGAACCTGCTGTGCCAGAAAACAGCTATGCGGCAATCTTGGCATTGAGCGGGGACTTGTGGGGGGGATTGAAGTTTTAGTGATGGGGAGGAAGGGGTAGCTGGCATCAAGCGCAGAACAGGTCTCCTTTGCTGGCTGATGATTTTGGGGAGTTTGGATGTTGCTAAGCAACAGGCGAAACTTGGCAAACCGACTGCCAAGCAGAGCTGCCAGCTGCCAGGAAAGGCGTCTTTTGTGGAGGCTTACAGGCAAACACACATAGAAAAAGGGGAGCGTGCACACACATGCCTCGAAAACGCATGCACACAGAGCGCACGGATACGCACACGCCTACACAGTTGCAGACTTGTGCTGTAAACACACACACACCTGCACACACACACACACACACACACACATATGCGTGCTAACTGCCAGGAAAGATGTCTGGAGAGAGAGGACCCCTGCCATCTCCTCTCCCATCCTGCCAGCCTGTTCTCTGGCTGCCCAACTGCCAATCTCCTCTCCCCACAACCAGCCACGCTGAAAAGCAAATGTCAGCCTGTCACTTTTCCAGGCATCTGACTTTAAAATGCTCTCCTTTTTGTCCATCTCCGAGGCAGGAGAGAGGATCCTCACCTGTCCCTCTCTGCGGCATCCTCGCTGTACTTTGGGATAAAAGCCAGGGTCAAATAGCTCACATTAGACATGATTAATGCAAGAGTCCGTCACCTTCTTCTGCCCGGCGGCAGTTTCTCTGCCTCGCTTTGGGTTTCCGGCTTCCGAAACACGCCTCAGGGTCATTTTTAGTGCCGTTGACTTTCAGTGGAGTCAAGGTGAAATTAGCGGCGATGTGCTTTTAGGGACGTATGGAGCTTCAAAGTGCTCAGTGGACGGGCTGCATCTGCAACTGAAGGCAAAGAAAAAGGTTTTCTGAGTGTAACTGGATTTCCCATTTTATGTAAATATAACGCATAAGTTCTTGTCTTGAATTGTGTTTTCTCCCTATAGGAAGGCGATGCTTTCTGTTTGTGTCTTAAAGGATTAAGCTGCCATCATTCCAAAGTTTTGTTGTCAGTGAATCCCATGAAAATGCAAAAACTCTCAATACATCTGACTCTTCTCTCCTGTCTGCAGTAAACCAAACTGTATAAATAATATATTTCTAGAGTATGTTGTAGCTGCATATTAATACAGCTTCATTTGCTTGTGATTTTTTTTCTTCATGTATGTGTGTGTTGGTTTCATTATTGGTTTTGGGCTTTTCATGGGGGCAGTTGGCAGTAAGAAAAACATACTTGCACTGTAAAAATAATTAACACTGTTTTCAACAATTTACTGTTTTTTTTCCAGGTTTTTCTTGTTTTGTCAAATTACAGAATTTAAGCAATTACACCACAGACACAAAAAGTTTTATAATAGAGAATTATGAAGTCTAAAAACATAAAAAACATTGCAATTTTACTGCATTTAAATTTATTTTTAACCGATATTTCCTGTTATTTTAAAAGAATGAAAAAAGTTGATTGAACTTTGAAAATAAATATATTTTTTAATTAATACATCACTATTGTTATCATTATTAATTGTCTTGTTTTGTTAAATTACAGTAAATAACTAGTAAAATCACAGAAAAATATTAAGTTACATGTAGCTCATCAAAAACTGGTCAAAAGTGAAAATGTTAAAAACTGTCCACATCAAAAATCAGTAGTTTTTAAAATAGAAATTCATTCTTTTACAGTGTTTGACTGTAAAATAACTTTTTTCTGTGTTTAAATCATCCAAAAATATTCTTTTACAGATATTAGCTGTTATTTGAAATAAAAATGTATATAAAAGGCTGATATTTTACAGATTTCCCTCATTTGTTAAATTACGGATAATATTCAGTAAAATCACAAAGTTTTGATTCAAGTGTTGACTGACTTAAAGTGTACATAAAGTCCACAACAAAAACCTGTATTTTTACAAATAATTATTTGTTCCTCTGCGACGTGAGACTGTAAAAATTCACAGTTTTGCTGTACTTCAATCAGCAAAAATATATAATTGATTATTTTGCAGATATTTGTAGTTATTTTCACAGTTTATTTTAACGTTATTGTATTTTTTCCAGCACTCTTGCAGCCAGATTTTCAGTGTCTTTTAATGGGTTTTTATTTATTTTTTTACGCTGTACATTATAACCACACCTGGACTGAAGCTTTTTTGCTCGTGTCTGCATTTGAAATGAAACTAGGTAACTTCATTACTGCAGTAGATCCATAGGAAATGTTCCTGCATTATATATAAGGAGCCTCCAGCTTCACCGGCTCCACACGTGAAAGCTGGTGTTTTACAGTCTCACATTCCTCTTTATGTACAAGCATGTATATTAACTGATCTTCTCCTTTGTTTCAGTATTATGAAATGTCCTACGGCCTTAACATTGAAATGCACAAACAGGTGAGTCAGCTTTCTCTCTCTCTCTCTCTCTCTCTCCTAAAGCTTTGCATTATTCTCATGCATTATTATTATTATCATCACTTCCAGCTTTCCTTTTGCCCCCAGAGTCAGCTCCAGTCAGAGTAACTAATATTTTCAGGAAAGTCTTTTTCCCCTCCTCTGCATCTCTATACTTCTGTTACGTCAGTCCTCTCCTTCTGATGGACTGTTATGCTGTGGAGGCGTTAATAGGATCCACAAACAGAATTCATTTCTTCGCCACAGACAGATGAGAATACTCTGCCCTTCCCTCTCGCCCATAATAAATCCCTGTCTGTTACTCCCTTCTTTCCATCCCTCTCACTCTTCCTGCCCATCTTCTCCTTCATCCCCTTTTCTTTCTTTCCTCCTCCTCATCTTTTCCCTTCAGTTGATGCCTCACTCTGTCTCTTTTTTTTTATGCTCTGCTCTCTTAATCTCCATTTCTTCACCATCCCTGTCTGTCTTTCTTCTTTTCCATTGATTTCTCTTTCTCCCTCTTTATCTCCTATTTTTCTGTCTTTGTGCTCCCCCTCCCTCCACCTCTGCCTCCTTGCAGACATACAGTCCATGCTGAATTTCACTTTAAATCAGGTCACTGCCTTCCTGCCATCTACTCTCTATCTTCCTCCCTCCCTCTCTCTCTCTCTCTCTTTTCGTTCATTTCACCATCTCAATCGCTTCGCTTTTGACGTGCTGCTGCCGCCACTCCACCTTCCCTCCCCTCACCACCACCACCACCTCCTCCCAATCTCCATTTTTTTCCCTCCTCCTCCTCCTCCGCCTTCCTTCTGTTTCTTCTTTCTCCGTCTATTTCTCTCCTCCCTCCCACATCCTCTCGTCCATCGGCTTGTCATTTCCTCAACCCAATCTGCCCCCTTCTTCCTCCTCTACCTCCTCTCCTTCCTCCTCCGCCTCCTCTTTTCATTCCCCCCCCCCGCCCTCCACCTTCTTTATCCTCTTTCTCTCCATTGCTCATGTTCTCTCTCTCTCTCTCTCCTGAAGATGTCATTTAGTAGTTGGAGTTCTCTAACAAGAAATCATTGTGTCTCCCTTGGGGTTGGTAGGGAGTAGTGGGAGGGACGGGGGTGTGTGTGTGATGGATTCAGAGGGATGGAGGGGAGTCGGGGGTGGAGGTGGAAGGGGGTGGGGGGAGGCACGCTGGCTGGCTGAAAAATGGGAGAGCAGGGGGGGAGGAATGAAGAGAAAGAGCAAGAAAAAAGGAGGGGTGGAAGTTCAGTCCGGCATCAATAAATCACTTAAGAGAGGGAGTGGGGGGGGGTGAGGAGGAGGAGGAGGGGAGTAGAGAGGGAGTGTGGGTATATACACAAACACACATGCACGTGCACGTGCGTTCTCACACACACACACACACACACACACACACACAGTCGAGCTGTCAACAAGATAAACAGCCCGCGGCCATAATGATGTTGTCATGATCTCTGCATGCATATCATTACTGGCCTTCACGGCCTCGCTGGGCTAAACATGCTCGTGTGTGTGTGTGTGTGGTGTGTGTGTGTGTGTGTGTTGTGTTACATTACATGGCAGCGCTTGTAACGCTGATTACTGCGCTAATACTGAGGAAGAAGGAGGGACTGAAGGAGCGATAAATGGATGGAGAGAGAGAGAGAAAAAGATGGAAAAGACAGACGATGATGGAGGGAGAGTTGGCTGCAAGCAGATCGAGACAAACACACACACACGCACACACACACACACGCACACACACACACACACACACACACACACACACCTACACACACACACACACACACACACACACAGACAGCGAGAATCACTGACCCCCAGCAGGAGACACACACACACACACACACACACACACACACACACACACACACACACACACAGACACAGACATACACACACACACACACACACACGCACACACACACAGACAGCGAGAATCACTGACCCCCAGCAGGAGACGCACACACACACACAAACACACAGCGAGAATCACTGACCCCCAGCAGGACACACACACACACACACCACACCCCCCCAAGATGGTGCATCTTGTGTCTTCTCTCCTTCACACACATCCACTCTGTGTGGGCTGGCTGTGGCCGCAGCAGATGCTGTCCATGAATATTTTAGCCAAACTCTCTGGCAGAGTTTCCATTTGCATGGACCAGATGTAAGCAGCTGAAATATTTACCACACTGGCCCTGGGAGAAGCAGGCCACGCTGCGTGTGTGTGTGTGTGTGTGTGTGTAACCTTCATGAGTGTGTCCGTTGTCTCTGTGTTCAATCTTGGCTGTGCGAGCAGTGTTTGTGTGTGTGTGTGTGTGTGTGTGTTTATTCATCAAAGTGACAGTATCTCCTTTTTTTTTTTCCTCTTTCAGACGGAGATTGCCAAGCGGTTGAACGTGATCTGCGCTCAGCTCATCCCCTTCCTGTCACAGGAGGTGGGACACACACATACACACTCTGTACTGCATTCAGTCCTCAGTCTCTGCTGTGTGTGAGAGCAAACCTACACAGTATGTGTATGCATGTGTGCACATGCATACACATTTATCAATATATCAGACACACACACAGAGCTGCAGATGGACAGAACTTCAAAGCACATTCATTTCCTTCAGTCACCAAATGGTTGCAATCGTTCACATGATAGAGAATGATAAAAAAAAAGTCAGTATTTCAAAATATGAATGCTTTTCCGCGCTGATTAGTAGGGATGTCCTGATCATGTGTTTTTGCCCCCCATCCCGTCAGAGTCATTTAATATTTCCTATATGACGATACCATTTCCCTAGAAAATACACACTTTGGCCACATTAGCGTTATCAATATCATTCCCATGTATATGTATTTCTGCCTCCAAGTTGTTAGTTAATGCCATGTAGGTGGTCACAAACATTGTAAAGCTCCGCAAGGGAACTGTTAAGTGCAGCGTGTGGATAGAGTTGAGCATCCTGTAATTCCACAAGCTCCAAAAGACGGAGAAAACCCGCATTCTCAACGTACATGTCAGAAAATGTGCTGTAAAATGGTTGTAGTACCTGGTTGTTCCACCAGGTGGAGCTTCTTACTATGTAATAAATATTTCATGTTTGCAAGCACAGAGCATTGTGGAGGTTCAGCTAGCAACGGGCACCATGACAAAGGCTTCTGTGGTGCTTTATGACCTCTTACCAGAGATCATGCGTTTAAGGCACACTAGCCTCGACTAGGACAGTTTTCCTATATCCTAGCATCATAAAAAGCTACATTTGTGGCCCAGAAAATGTCTTGTGGTTTCAGTTGGTGCCGTTGATTAATCCATCATTGGTTGATAATGCTCATGGTTATTGATTTTGAAAACCATTCAAAATTTGCAACTAAAGGATCAGGCTTTGGTTCATGCTAATAATGATTAAACGAAAGCCCTGATTGGTCCAAATTCTTTGTGATTGGTGTGGGACATCCCTACCAATTATGAAGTATGATGCATGTTAGTTGAGTTTAAAACATGACCTGAATTCTGAAACCACCCGCCCTTACTGACATCTTGGTTTATTCCACAGCATCAACAACAGGTGGTCCAGGCTATGGAACGCGCCAAACAGGTGACCATGGGGGAGCTAAATGCTTCGATAGGGGTACGTGGGCTCCCCCCTCTGCCTCATAGCGTGTGTACCTTATACTCCCATATTTTTATTTTCCCTCCTTTTCTTTTCTTTTTTTTAGTGAGGCAAAGATCCATTGGCCAAGTCTAAAACATACCAAATCATTGGGTAATATTTCTAAAAGGTGGTTTAAGGTGCCTTTTTAAAATAGAAGGAACTGGTTTACCATCTTTCTTTTTTTTTAATCAAAGTGTCTCCACCAGGCACCTGAACAGACCCAAAAATGTCAAATTTTTGGTGTGATTTTTGGGATGGAAAATGTAGCCACATTTTCAACAATATTTAAGTTAATTGTCCCTTTGGTTCTCATCCTTTTGAGTTGACACGCAGAGCTTCCCCTCCTAAAGAGCCACTGCCTTGACCTTAGCATTTCTCCTCTCGTGCACATCGCAGCAATTAGTTCCCTTTCTTTCTTTACTTCCTCCTGTCTTCTTC
The DNA here is from genome assembly GCA_027123335.1 of Amphiprion clarkii. NCBI lineage: Eukaryota > Metazoa > Chordata > Actinopteri > Pomacentridae > Amphiprion > Amphiprion clarkii. Next base: position 1,751,597 of record CM049569.1, on the reverse strand, counting down.
TTATTCGCTTCCTCTGAAGCCGCTTCCTCCAGTGCTTGTAAGTCACCCAGATCTCTCTTTCTACTGTCTCCTCTGTCTTCTCTGTTTCCTCTTTTTGCCTCTCTACAGCAACAGCTCCAGGCCCAGCACCTCTCCCAGCATGCCCAGGGTCTCCCGGTGGGCCCACACCCGTCAGGACTGCCCCACCCGGGTCTGGCGCTCGGTGGAGGGTCCGGTCTGCTGGCCCTGTCCGGGGCTTTAGGGGCCCAGCTGGCTGCCAAAGATGAGAGAGCGCACCTGGAGGCAGCAGCAGCAGCCGCCGCCGCCGCAGAGCACCACAGAGGTACAGCAGCTCTTTAAATGCTGCATGTTTTACCTGATTTTTTGATTCAGTTTGTGTCCCTCAAAGCAAAAAAAAAAAAAAGAAGTGTAAAACCTAAGATGAGTCTAGGGCCGGGACAAGAGTTGGATTGCATTTTCAGAGATGAAAACATCTCGCTGAAGCAGGAGTAGAGTAAACACCAAAGTTTGGCTCCATGGATTCTGATGATTGGTTTTGCTTTGGAATTTTGGCGGGGCACAGGAGTGTTGCTGAGAATAACACTCCTCAGGGATATTTTTCCACTGAGTCATCAGCTGCAGAGTGATGTAAAGAGATGGCGGATAATCTTGCGTTTGTGTGTTTTCTTATGTGTGTGTGTGTGTGTGTGTGTGTGTGTGTGTCCTCCTCTGCGGTTGCTGTCCCGTTGCCTGGTACCTGGATGTGCTGCTGCCTGGAATAAACAGACCGTGAAGCAGGACCAGTGAGTACAAATTACTACACAATCAGCTGTGTCAAGTGCAGTCATACTTGTCCAACCTTTGTTCAGTTGTAGGCAAATTTAGTGTCAAATGTGGGCATTCACTCCACAGAGGCTGTACATATAAGGAGTTATGTTTTATGTTATTTTTTAACAAAGAAATGTCTAAATAATAATTCAAAAAATACGGGTATCAGCCATTTTTAGTAGTGCTTTATTTTATAAGTATTTGGCATTTCTGAGATTCTTCCTGGAACTTGTAGGAAAAATAGGGATATCTTTAAGACAAGTAAACTTCCACCTGTATAAATAAGTTTTTATTATCATTTTTTTATTCAAAACTTTATTATCCATTGTTGTTACATGTTGCTTTTCAGTTATTTACTTGTTTATGGCTATGCTTTCTTGAGGAGGGCACTACGAAGCAAGATGATGTGTTAGTGAGGTATGTTGAGCCTAAAGTCAGAGTTTTTGGTGTCACAGGGGTTTTTTAACCTGCTACATCACCATGGTAACTGATGCTGCACAGCTAACCTGTTCCAGAATCATTTTAATTTAAATCGGCGGCAAGATACAATAACGATACAGACTTTCAGCTTTGGGAATATGTAATATCTGCAAACCTCTTTGGTTATACATTAGTAATTTTAATGAACAAAGACATACAGTTACAGAAGCACAGACGGTAAGTGTCGCATTGTCGTATGAACCAACATGCATTCAGTTGGTGGTGCAAAAAATGCATGAAAATGTTTCGCCGCTTGGTCCTGATTTGCTGCCAAGTCCGTTTTACACTGCCAGTACTGCAGCTAATACAACACAGATTAGAGAAGTGATCAGGCTATTAGTCTTAATAATATTAATGCATTCTATTTGTTAAATGTGTGAAGTTTCACAGTTCTAGCTGTCATGTTAGAAATAAGCAGATGCATTGAGAGGGAACTGAGTAGCAAGTTGTGCGACTGACAGTTTTCTTCTTGCATCATTTGCAGTCGCAGCACTTTTTGGCTCTATTACAACAACATGTTTCTTTAGACTGAAGTAGGCGGAACGGCATCCGTCGGTTTGTGCTACTAAAGTGTCAAATAATGTGCCAACTTTAATAAGAGCCTGATGAGGAAACCTGGTTTCAAAGAAAGCTGCTGTCCATCGTTGTATCTTGTTGTTTTGTTAAGCCGGCGAACACAAAAAAGCCTGGATATGCTGACCTTGCTTCGTGGTACGCCCCTCTGCATGACCCTAAAAGTAAACATCACCTTATTGCATGTGTGCTTCAGTAAACAAAATAAACAAGTTTGTGTTGTTCCACCTTTAATATCACATTTATATTTTGTTTACTGCGGGCGGTTTAAAGTACGCAGGTTTTGTCAGCTTTGATTTTTTTTTCTCCCCCCCTCTGGTTTTGAAATTCTGTTCTATGTAAAATAACATCTCACTTTATATTTGGCATTTTTAAACTCGCTGATACTTAAACCTGTATGGAAACAATTTAGATCTCAGCACTGTATAACCGTGACAGCATTTGTTAAAAAACATTCTCCATCAATGCCAAAGCATTCTGGGCAGTCTTTTCTGCTGCCTTAAAGAAAACTTGAAGGATTCTCTTTCTTCCTCTGGCTCCTGCGCCGAGCAGCCAATCGATGCGAGCTGCTATTCTTTCACATTCATCTCTGCAGCTTATGAGCCTGACATGATTTATGCAGTCCCTCTCACCTCATTATCACCCTCTTCCTTCCTCTCGGCCCTCACGCCCTTTTTCCCTCCACTCGTCCGTCCTTCCCACCTTCATCTCCTCCTCCTCCTCTTCTTTTTTTTGTGCCCTCATGCTCACCGCCTCCCCTTTGCTCCCTGCCTCACTGCTTTGCTCTCTTTTCTCCATTCAACCCCCTCTCTGCAGAGCTCTCTGTCCAATGGGGATAAGGGTCGGCCGGCAGACTACCTCAGCAACGGCAAGAAGAGGAAAGCTGATGAGAAGGAGTTCATGACAGACTATGTGAGGACGCTTTCATAACACTCTTAAATGTTTGAGTAACTGTCAGAAAGTTTCACCCAACTCTGCCAGGCCTCCGATGAGCCCTGTGGCAGACCAGCAGACCTTCTTTCTAGACACTTTCTGCTGTCATTTTGGTACTGTGGAGGATCAGATATGTCAAATCTTGCAAGGATTTCAATTTAAATTAATGCTGAGTAGTTGTTTTAATGTGAAGTTCAGAATTATTAATATTTTTTTAGACCTGAAATACAAAAAAGACAAGACAATTGCACTGTATAGTTTGTATATTTCACTGCACTTTCAACCATGTCGGGTAATAAAATATCAAGATAGAAGCATTTTTCACGTGTGTTAAGTTGCTTCTTCGCGCATGGCTTTTTCTGCAGGTAATCTGCATACATCAGGCCGCAGAGCAGGAATATCTCATCTCACCTTCTCCCACTTTGTCTTGCAGGGCAGCGATGCGGATAAGAGTGATGATAATTTGGTGGTGGATGAGGTTAGTAGGCGGCCGCCGGCCTCCGTTCGCCTCACTTGGCCGCTTTTATCTGCATACATCATGTAAACATACCCAGCAGGACCATATGAATAGTAATAATAACAGTAATCCCCATCCGTCCTACCTCCTGAGTCTACCCACACTCATCTGGTAACGCACAACCGTAAAATTCAAAGGTACACAAAGTTGACTGGGATTCAAACTGCCTACACATCTTTAAAAAGACCTGAGTGAACAATGCTGTTGATGTGGTTTATTTGAATGAGTGCATACACAATGGATAGCAAGGTCAGAACAAAAGAACTAAAACGGATTCTTTTTTATTAGAAATCTTGTCTTTGACATCTAAATAAATGCATGTGTCTGTTGTGCACAAGGTGATTCGACCCCTCATGAGAGCTTTCACATGTTTGGTTGTGAAAACGTCACTGACTTCTTTTATCCATTTAGTTCGGAGTAAATTAAAGTAAGCAGCAGTTCAGGCAACAGACTGTTTTTCAAGTGTGTCGGGTTCCCAAGAGAACACTGCAAAAGACTTTGGAACTGCAATAAACTTCTTGTCTTGATACTCAACATTAATCTGTTTATAATGGAAGTAATGAGGGATGAAATCTACAACTTTTAATGCCAGCAGCAGACAAGGCCGGAGTCTCATCACATTCTCGTGACCACGATATCTCTCGAAAGCGTGAAGGGAATTCCTTTAAATTTGGCACAAATGTTCTCTTGAAGTGGAGGATGAACTCGAACACAGACTCGTGACTTCGGTAATCCAAGGGCAAGGTCACTCTGGCCTCACAAAATGTGTTTTTGGCAGTAACTCAAGACGTAATGCCCTAATTATCATCACATTTCACACAGATGTCTAATAGTATAAAATTGATGAAGTCATGACGTTGTATATCCAAAAGGTCAAAAGTTTAAGTCTGGGCAGACTTGGATGTCAGCCATAGCTTGACTGTGAAACAGTAATTTGAGTTCTGTTCTAAAATTGAGGCTTATGAGGCTTTGGAAGACGGAGTTGGAGTAAACACTGGTTATCTTTTATGGTTTGTGTTTTTAGTGTAAAATTTCTTCCTTGTGTTTTACAAAACAATGTTTCATTGTTAAGCTGCAGTGGAAGAAGTGTAACGTGAAGCCTGAATTTCTCAGGAGAGAAAACTGTCCCTTAGCCTTCTAGGTTTGTCAACTTTAGACAGAGTCTGGCATGAAAGCATCACAGGCTGTGGATAACCCGGAGAAAACCCACGCATGCACAGGGAAAGATCCCACGCCCAGGCCGGGATGCGAACTGGGGATCTTCTAGCTGCAAGGCGACAGCGCCAACCACTAGTCCACTGTGCAGCCCATAGTTACAGCAGCAAAACTGATGTCGGTGTTAATTTGTCAGCGTTAAACAGACACCTTTAAAATCACCGTTGTGAAACATGATAAGAAGAAAAATTTCATCTTCTTCCTCTTCAATAAGCTGGTCTGTTTTCCCATTCAGGACCCGTCGTCCCCCCGCAGCGTTCAGTCCTACTCGTCCAGGGAAAATGGTTTGGACAAGATCCCTCCGTCCCGTAAGGAGGGTCCTCCACAGGCCAGTCCCACCTCGCTGGCCTCCTCCAGCAGCGCCACCTCCCCGTCTCGTGGCAAAGATCCTCCACAGGTGGTTGGACACAACTGTTTGACTGCAAATGTTTTCAGCACTTTCTGTAATGTTTCCTTTCCATGTGCAGCCAGACGTCCAACAGACGTGATATATGTCAGTGTAGGACATCCAGGCTGTCAGCACACCCTGCTGAGTTCAGGGTCAATGGTTTGTCTTTGAGTTATTATGTTGGATGTTCAGCATCCCACACACAGGCAGTGTGTTGACATCCCACAGGGCTGCTTCAGGTCTTTCTTATTGTCTTTTTCATTTTTTTTTTGTTTTTCTTTGCCATTTTCCTCCTTCTTTCTCTTTGACTTGCTCTGGCCTTCACTACTGAGATATTTTTACTCCACATATCTAATACTAAACACAGTCTGTTTGTTAGCTGGATTTTCGTTATTTTTTTTTTCTACAATCTTCCAGAGAGAGAAGTCCAGCACTCCAGGTATGAAGCCGGGGACACCGATGTCTCAGGAGTCCAACACACCGGGACCCAGCGGACCTCCACAGTTCAGACCGGTGCCGGGCAAACCGGGCGTCGACCCCCTCGGTGAGAACATCCACGAGCTCGCCTTCACTCCCAAAAACTAATCATCTGGAAGTGTGATCACATAGCACCAGTTTTGGCCTTTTTTCTTTGGTTTCCTGTTGATTTAAGATTTAATTTGTTTTTAAGGTCTTAAATGAGCTGGCGCCTTCTCATTCAGCAGAACTCTTAGAGGTCAACCGACCAAATGCTTTTAGATGTTCCACTATCTTGACACAAAAATAACCTTCACAGAAGCTGCTCGTAATCTCTGGAGCAGTTTGGCTTTTCATGTAAGAACTGCTGAGACTTTAGAAACTTTTAAGTGGCTGCTGACTGCAGATCCACCTCTTCTGTTCGGCGTTCCATCCAAGTAGAGCTCAACACCCCGGCTTCATCTTTTATTGTGCTGCACGTCTCATTTCTTTTCATTTTATTGTGCAGAATTCAGTTCAGCTCCTGTTGTTTTACAGTTGCTTAATAACTAAATTTGACTTGACTTGTTGCCCAAACAGATCATCGGACCTCAGAAAGCCTCTTCTTGATGTGATGTGATGTGAAACTGTAAATCTTGTCCAGATAACAAAATGTTGCTCAGGAGACTAAAATCTGTGAAGCCCTTCTCTCACCAAGCACACACAGGATCAGCTGAAAAAAATGTGTGTTTGTAGAGATGTATTTTTTTTCCCAGCCTGTACTGGCTTTGTTACATGAAGTGATTCTATCAACACTGGGCTGCAGTAGTTGGTATGAGTGTCAGCCAGCTCCCCACCACCGACCACCATCTGGACTTAATAAGCAGCTGTGGGCAAAAATATTCAGCGCGCCTCACTTTTTAAATGGAAAGATTAGGAGAGGTGATGGACTGTGACTGTGAGCTGCTTCATAATGAGCCTCCATCTATTCCACTGTATCTCTTTCTCTTTTTTTTCCCCTTCCTCACATCACCTGTTAGGCTCTGCTTCGCTTCCACACAACCATTATGCATGCATACATACACAATCACAGACATGCAGGAGATGGAATATATAGGTTTATGTGCACGGTGCAGGAAGCTACGGTGGCCAGCAGGGGTCAGTAGTGGTCTAGTAGCTGCAGTCACTTCTTGCCTTTTGTTGCAGCTTGTTCACAGCCTGTCAGTCACAGCTGTCTGTGGCTCTGCAGAGGGAGCCACCGTAATAAAATGTATCTTACTCAAGCCTACGCTGAAATTATACATAGAGCTCTCCAGTGACTGGCATTGTTTGCCTCGGTCGGTAATTCATTCACTTCAATAATTCCAAACAAATGAACTCTCTTGTCACTCCTACCTGCCTCCAGCTCTGGGTCTCAGGAACCCCTTGGCGGTGCAGGGAGCCTACCCCCCGGGGGCGTTCGGCCTGCCCCCTCCAGGGGTGAACGGGGACCTGCCCGGGGCGGCGGGGTACGGCGCCGGCCTCCACTTGGTTTCCCCGCAGATGAACGGAGCTGCGGCGGCGGCGGCAGCAGCTGCTGCTGCAGGCTACGGCCGGTCCCCTGTGGTGAGCTCTGCAGATAATTTGTCTTCCCAGTGTCACTGTCACATGTAATACCTCAGCATATAAACCCGTCAGAGAGGGCAGAAAGAGAGGATATATATGGAAAAGAGAGAGCAGTCGAGGGAGAGCAGCTGCATTGTCATTTTCCGGCAACAATCTATGACCTTGGCTCTTCAAAAGCCTCCTTTGCTTTTATATGATCTCATTTTATTCTGATCTTTCATCTGTATTGCCTATTTTAATGATTCAACTGTCCTCAAAGCCTGTATTTTATGTCAGTGTTTTTTATTCTTATGTGTGAGTATCTGTTTCTTGCTTCCAGGTGGGCTATGAGTCTCCACACCCACATATGAGGGTCCCTGGGCTTCCTGCCAGCCTCCAGTCAGCCGCCTCCGGGAAACCGTGAGTTTCCTCTTCCTCGCCTGCTATCACTCAAATCTTCACCTGTTCACTATTAACTGCACTCACAAGCTCAGCTTCTCCTCAGGTTTCACTTCCAACACCAGCAGAGAACAGAAAAGAGGAAGATTTATATGGAGGGAATGCTTTCATTTCAAGCTTCCTGAACTTTTTTTTTTTTGTGGTCAAACATGTACAGCACCGTGGTTTCTTTTGTGTAAATCAGGCAGTCTGTGTTCATACAACAAAAATTTAAAGTCAGTTCATCCTTCAGGCACTTGAAAATGATTTTTTCAATAACTGTGAGCCATGTGCCGGCTCTACTTTACTTTATTGCTCGTGTTTGTCTTGTTCCTGCAGATGAACGGCCGACGTAGATGATGAGACATCAGTGATATTTGCAGAGCAGCTTCAATTGACTCAAGTAGTTAAATACAGTATTTTTCAGGACGTCATTAGTAAATGTTAGGTTTTAGTCACTTGCTGTCTCAAAAAAAAAGTATTTCTGGCAAATCTGGAGTTGAAGCAGATGAGTCAGGAAGAAAGGAACATGCCTCCATGGAAATGTTCTGTAACTTATTAGATTTATTTTTGTTTCTGTCATGCGAAACAGCTGGAACATCACACATGCAAAAAATCAATAGAGAATCACTCTTTTATATAAGATATTTTTTATCTTAAATGGTGCTCATTATTTTTCCTGTTTGCTAGAAAAAACAAAGAATAAAACGTCTGCCCTCGCTCCTCTCCGGCTGCCTGTTCTATATGTAATTAGATGGTGTTGCTGCAGCCTTTAATTTCCTTCCTGCTATCGCCTCTTTAGCGCCTACTCGTTCCACGTGAGCGCCGACGGGCAGATGCAGCCGGTGCCCTTTCCCCCCGACGCCCTGCTGGGTCCTGGAATCCCCCGTCACGCCCGGCAGATCCACACCCTGAACCACGGGGAGGTGGTGTGCGCCGTCACCATCAGCACCTCCACGCGCCACGTCTACACCGGAGGCAAAGGCTGCGTCAAGGTGTGGGACATCAGCCAGCCTGGAAGCAAGAGCCCCATGGCCCAGCTGGACTGTCTGGTGAGACGGACATTTGCAGACTCGTATTTAACATCTGCTGTGCATGTTTGTGTCTAGTAAGGCTGCTTTACTGCAAAAACCGGTGCTCTAGAAACACATTGCGGATGATGAATCACCTTTTGCATTCTTGTTCTGCGGCCAGCATCTTTATTTATTGCTGTGATAATGCCGTAGCTTAGCTGTGCCATTGTTGTCGGTGACGCTGCGCTACAATAAGTGTGTGTAAATGTGTTTTACTGTGTCCAATCAGAACAGGGATAACTACATCCGCTCCTGCAAGCTGCTCTCCGACGGGCGAACCTTGATTGTCGGCGGAGAGGCCAGCACGCTGTCGATCTGGGATCTGGCCACGCCCACTCCCCGCATCAAGGCGGAGCTGACGTCGTCGGCTCCAGCCTGCTACGCTCTGGCCATCTCCCCCGACAACAAGGTCTGCTTCTCCTGCTGCAGCGACGGCAACATCGTGGTCTGGGACCTCCACAACCAGACGCTGGTCAGGTAAGGAGGAGAGAAGAGCGTCATCCTCAAACATTTGGCTCCAGGTGAGCAGAGCAGATGGAAACAGCCAGGTTGTTTTTCGAGTAAGTTGGGCCGAGCAGAGGCTGATGGAAGAAGTTATGGAGTGGGAAATGAGCAGAGAGGGAAGAGCGCATGCAGAGGGAAGGAGGAAATGGGCGCAATTTCAGAACATTTTTTACAATCTGCACTGTCAAGTCATAAAATATACAGAGAGAAGGAAAAACCAAAGAGGTCTTTAGTTTATAAGTCATGCTGTGTTTTTATGCTAGTCACAAAAAAGGTCCTGTCGACACGGTGCAGAATTACAGTCTTTATCCTCGTCTTTCTGCAAAGAGCCATACAGCAGGTTCACATTTAGCACCGTGTTCTCACTTTGTGTGTCACAGCCAGAGCTGTCAAATCATGGAACTAGTAGTGATTGACAGTATTTTTAACTAGTTTCCTTATTTTTTTTAAATGAAATGATCCACCTGTACTTTCTTATATGCTTAACATTTTAAATTCCCCTATTTAGCCTTTCTTGTTGTTGTTTTTTACTCTATTATCAGTAATTATTTGTCTACCTACAGATGTCCACAGGTGATAAATATCTCCATACAACTGCATTAAACTGTTTTATACTATTTATATACTGCTTTTGAATACTAAATAGGGGAACTTCTTTTTTTTTTTTTCAAATAACAGATTTATTTTTATTCAGAAGCATCTGTAGTTTAGTTTCTCTCTAATCCTGGGAATGTTTTTGTGATGAAGACTTTTGTGTTTCGTGCAAAAATTAAGTAACTTCAACAAAAAATTGCAAAGCTCAAGCATTATTTTTTTTCTGTTATGATTTTTCCAGCTAAATGTACTGGAGTCACTGGAAAAAGAAGGGAAAAATAATGCAAAAATCACAGTACCACTTGCACATTTCTAGGTCGTCATCAGGTTGCAGTTAATCAACTGTAGGGTGCATTTAAATCCCATCTACTCAGAATTGTGCTGCGGTCAGTGTTACTTATTTTAGATGCTCAGTAATGGAGAATGTCGATAGTTTGACACTAGAAGAATCTTCTGCCTGCAGGTTTCTGTGAGCTTTAAGTTGAGCAGAATTAGTGGCATCACAGCTGTTTTGTAAGCCAGTTCTGTTTGGGTTATTTTTTTTTTTACTGTTAAGAGGAGGCGTAAGAAGGCAATTGAACTTTTCTTTATGGCAGAAGAACATTTCAAATTATTCCAAGCAGAGTATTTTTCTATATCTAAAACATGCCTGGAGGGGATCTCTATAGAAAGCGAGAAACTGGGAATGAGAAGCAATTGACAGAAGACGGTGCAGTCAGACAGAAAAATGTGCATCTCTGAGACTCTGTTATGTGTGTCTCATCCTGCAGGCAGTTCCAGGGCCACACAGACGGAGCGAGCTGCATCGACATCTCCAACGACGGCACCAAGCTGTGGACGGGAGGGCTGGACAACACGGTCCGCTGCTGGGACCTCCGAGAGGGACGCCAGCTGCAGCAGCACGACTTCACCTCGCAGGTACCTGGACAGGTCGCATGCAGGGAGGGGCATGGTGAAGGCGAGCAGGATCATGGAAGATCTCCACTGCGCCAGACTCAGAAAGAGCCTGACAACATTTCTTTATTCTGCAAGTCTCCTCGAAAAATAATCAAAAACAAACATTTTGCACCAGATTCTATAAAAACAGTAAATTCTTGGTGTAGATCAGAAGCCATCAGCAACTCCTCACGTGACAGAAATTCTTCTCGGCTGAACTGCAGGCTGTGTTAGAAAGGAGACCAGCATGGAAGCACATTTAAAGTGTAAGCAGGAAAATATCTAGTATTTTTCTGTAGTGTCAGGACTGTGGACTCTGACCTCAGATGTGAATCCACTTCATAGCATCTCCAACAGCACACTGGATCAGTGGAAATATGCACTTAACATGTAAATGTATGCACAGACACACAACTCTGACTCTTGGACAATCTGCACTGCATTTTCTCTTTACTCCTCATAATTTCTCATTTTTTCTGTATTTAAGGAATGTTTTGCATTTCACCTACTGCCTTGTGCACCTTATGTGTATTTTTTTTTTACATTACTTTAAGCCATTCTTCTTTGTATTTGTTCAGCAATATCCAGAAGTACAACTACTATTTTTAGAGTTCTTAATATACCAAATAAGCAATCTTTAAAAGAATAAGCTATCCCACTTTTTTCATAGATACACTTGATATTTTTTTCTACTAGATGTTTATATTTGCACATTTCTTACTGCACGTTTCCAAAAGTCTGATAGTGTGAATGCACCGTGCAATGACAATAAAGGAATTGTGTTCTGTTCTGTCATATCTTGTTGTTGTTGCACAGCCCTATGGACACTCTACAAGCACGTGACGAATATAAAACCCTCGATCTTGCAGTCCAGAGTCATATGCATTAATCTTACCATCCATAACATTTTCCACATTTCTTCCCCCTCCTCCTCCTCCAGATCTTCTCTCTGGGCTACTGTCCGACAGGCGAGTGGCTGGCTGTGGGAATGGAGAGCAGTAACGTGGAAGTCCTGCACGTCTCCAAGCCTGACAAGTACCAGCTGCACCTCCACGAGAGCTGCGTCCTCTCCCTAAAGTTCGCCTACTGCGGTACGCTTCGCACACATCACACACCGACCAGATTGATGGTTTGGTTGCATCACCGACACCTCAGGCTATTTAGTCACAGAGAAGCAGAACAAATCTTCTGCTTTCTCTCATTATTCAGAAACCGTCTCCTTCCCCCTTTTTTCCTCCTCCTCCTCCAACACTTCTTTCCAAAAGCATTGCGTCCTCTCAGGCTTCTCCATATCTCACCTCCCCTGAGGCTTTATCTGCTGATGGCTGTGTGTGTTTTGTCCTGTAGGTAAATGGTTCGTGAGCACGGGCAAAGATAACCTCCTGAATGCGTGGCGGACACCTTACGGATCCAGCATATTCCAGGTAGACCTTTTGGAGAGTTTTCTGCACAACAATCTCAACTGAGGGTTTTTAAAAAATAAATAAATAAATAATAGTGACAGATGTTGGCAAAGCTGAAATATGTCCAAGCGTTTTCACTTTCCAGCTTTTTTACCTTCTTGTTTAGATATCAGAGGGTTATTCTGGGACACAAATACATTCTGCTCTGAATTTCTGTGTCACTATTTGCACAAAAGCTGTGATTCATCCGTTGCTAATGTGACTTTTTCTCTGTCTTTGTGTTCAGTCTAAGGAGTCTTCGTCAGTTCTCAGCTGTGATATCTCCCCTGACGACCAGTTCATCGTCACCGGCTCCGGGGACAAGAAAGCTACAGTCTATGAAGTCATCTACTGAACTCTGATTGGCTGAAAAAAAAAACCTAATAATAAGGGGGCGGAGCAAAGGCTCCCTCCTGCACCAATGACTGTACAGAGCGTCGGCAGCATGGAAAAGCAAGAGACACTCAACTTGTACTTTGTTGTTTCGTTTACGTTTGTGAAAGCAAAGAGAGAAAGAGAAGCGAGGAGGTGCAAAAAGTCACATCTCTGGAAAACTTTGATTTTAATGCTCTGAGAACGCTGGTTAGTCTATAGCTGCGCAAATGTGGGATTCCTCCAAAGAACTTTTGTTTTTGTTCCTATTTTTTGTTCCTTTTTTAACAAAATGAAACCTCTGTAGTGAACAAGAAATTAGCAAAAAAAAAAAAAAAAAAACGAAAAAAAACCTTATTTTTTTAGCCTTTGAATTTTTCGCAAACAGTTGGACCGCATTGAGTGGGGGAAAAAGACGGAGGCGCCGGGGAGGGCTGGAAAACTCTTAATGGAAAAATACGGTCCATATTCTGTCCAAGCCTGAGTCAGCTTGGCCCGCTTTGGCCCGGTCTGGTCCAGCTCAGTCCGTGGCACGAGGAGGCTGCTCCTCGGGGCAGCAGATGCGTGGCAGATGGTGGTGATGGTGTGCTGTGAGGTTCCAGCTATGGTTTTTTCCTTTTATTCGTTGGCCTCCTGGTTATGTTTCTGCAGCAACATGATTGTATCATCTCTGTGCATACGTGACAGAACAGGGCTCGGCTTCCTCTGAAGTGTCCTGGGACTCAGATTGTCTTTGTTCTTTTTACTTCTTCCTTTTTTTCTTTCTTTCTTTACATAAAGTACAAAGATGAACTTATCCTGAAGATGTTTTAGGGAAAACCAACCTCAAACAGAAGACAGACAACTGAAGTCATTTCAAACAGGTAGTCTCCAGATCCAGGACTCGGCCTCTGCTGCGTCATCTGTAACACTCAACGTTACCTGTGTTTTTCTATTGTATTTGTTAGGGCACATATAGACAGACAGACAGACAGACAGACAGACCGGTATTTTCACGACCGCGTCATGAACCTTGAACCTTGCTGTATATGGACATGTAAATAAAGTTCTCTAAAGGCAAACAAGGATCTGTGGCTTCGATTTGCTTTGAGACAACAGACCGGAGTGTGTTTCTCTTGAGAAATCTGCACAGTTTTTGTCTGAAACCCGCCGTTCTTTCCTTAAATGCTGGTGTGAATGCTGGAAATGAGGTGGATCTGTCAAGTGTGTGTGTTTGAGTGTGGTTGTTTTTCAACTGCAAACTCAAGTCAGACTCTTGGCAGGTTTGACTTGGATGTTTAAAAGTGGAAGAAGGAAGAAAAAAAAAGAAGCATTTGTTGAATATTTGTTTAAACCGTAACAGACAGAAAAGCATGTTCTCGCTCTGTGGTGCCAAAAAAGCATCTTAGAAAATATTTAGATGAAAAATGAAGCGATGTGAATGGTGAGCGCACACTCTGCTCTCATGTGATCGAAACATGTCTCTCTCTGGGAGCCGAACACAAAAGCCTCTCTAGTCGATGTCTGCCTGCATCGTGTGAGAAAGCGTCTTGGGATTCAAACCCACAGCATGAGCGAGCTATGATTCACGGCTCCTTTGTGACTGGAGCTCTTGGTAAATAATGCAGCCGTGTAGTTGTGTTCTTGTGCAGAGCTGGCTTGTAGTGTGGTGAGACAAAGGTGATCTGCAGTACAATAGGCTGTGGGATGGATTATTATAGCAATAATGCCCAAGAGGGAGTTCTTCAGTGATTATGGCTGTCGTGGTGACTGTTCTGCCAAGATGAAGCTTTAACTGTGTGAGAGGAGAACCTGAGGAAGTGAAGCATTTATCCTTTTGCCTGCTGTAGAGGATTGTGTCGGCATACTTCTGGATAATGATGCATTTAGCTCCTTTAATTTCTTTTGGTGCAAGGCTCTGACCTTTTTTTTTTTGTTTTTTTAAAACATAAAACGCTTCAGCTAATACCTATAATCACAGCACTGATCTGCCTCAAGGCTATTACCGCCATTGTTGGTGTTTCTACCAGTGGACTAAAGGAAAAGACTGAATGAAGAAAACAGATCGCTCACCTGCTCTGTGCTTTATCGCTCAGGTGAATCTTTCTGCTCGGATTAAGGAACTCTGATTAAAGCAGACTCTGTCTAATCTGTCAGAGTTGCGGCTGCATCATCTTATTGGCATTTACCGCACACAAAATTCCAAAATTTCAAAATGAAAGAACCTTGACTGTCAATTTACCAAAACCACAGCCTTTGAAGATGTCTGTTTCATGTACTTTAAATTCAGGCCCCCAAGTATCATCTTTCAGATTTCTGCACATATGTAAATGTGTTTAAATGAGCCCCAGTGTCTGTTTTGTTTGATGTGTGGAACTTATTCAACGAGATGAGAGGAAACCTCGGGCACTGGTCAGTGGGTGCCCAGCGTTGAATGATTTTTACAGCGTGTTGCCAGTATCCCGTGGGAAAAAAAAAGATTGCGTCACCAGCTTGCCTTGTTGTTACTATGATGAGGTGGACATCATCCGCGGTGTGTCGACTGAAAATGTTTCTCAGATTGTGCAGAAATTGAATGAGTGAAGAGGTTTTTAGGAAGAACTGTTGATGAAAGTGATTTGAAGCTGTTTGTCTGTGATGTTGGGAGAATAAAGTGTTCCCTTTGGCTTATTTGGCTTTTTTCTTTCAGCGTTCGAATATCACGAAATGAGACTCGAGGTCTACAGGCAGCAGCTGCATGTGACGCCTGTAGGACCTGAAGCTTTACTACTCTCATAGTGCATCATGGCAGATGAATGAAGTGGAGTAGAACAGCTGAAGAGTATTTTCCCTCAGGAGTTGGTGGACACCAAAAACAGAGCTAAAAGGACAGAGGATTCTGGACTTACGTTTATAAGGTGGATGCAAACATGACATTGGTTATAAAAGTATTTACCCCCCCTCCTTGGAAGATTTCCCTTTGACTGCTTTTGAGTGTTAAATCATACTCAATTTGATTTTTTTTTGACAAGAAGTTACAAAAAAGTCTCCTTCATGTCAAAGTGAAAACAGATTCCAAATAGAAAAGCACTCAGAGTGCAGTACTCTGCCAAGGCTGCTCAGTTCACTGAAACGTAATACTTTAGACATACTAAACTATGACATTTTTTCCATATTTAGGACGACATACTAAACTGACGTTTTTTCCGCATTTTGGATGACATACTAAACTATGACATTTTTCCATATTTTGGATGACATACTAAACTATGACGTTTTTGGTGACATTTTGGACAACATACTAAACTATGACGTTTTTGGTGACATTTTGGACGACATACTAAACCATAGGTGTCAAACTCTGGCCCGCAGGCTAAATTTGGCCCGCAATGTAATTGTATTTGGCCCGTGAGGTAATATCAAATAACTACTAGAGCTGGCCCGCTATTACTACAAATCCCAGAATGCTCTGCTGGTGTTTTGGAGCATCAATCAGGACAAGACCCATAAACACCGGCTGTTCCTCAATATGCGTACTTGTCCGTACTTGTGTTCTCGCGTACTCGTGAAAAGTCATCAGTCGGAGACCAAGTGCTGTTCAAATTTACAGAACGCATCTGGCCGAGAACGGAAGAAATACCTGGATGCGTTCTCGCTCTGTCCACATTGTCGAGACTGTGTCGGACCAGAATTGTGTGGAGTTGGGGCAGCCAAAAAACCCAGAATGCATTTCACACTGACCAGTGGCAAAAGCCACGCCGAACACAAGTACTTTTGGGAATACTACTGTTACTATGACACAAAATGTAGTTTTCAGATTATTTCAGGCGAGAAAGTAGTTGTGTAAACGTTAAATCTGTGGTCAGTTTATCCAGATAAAGCCTGATTAAAAATGTACTCCAACTGTTTGGGAGCTGTGAGGGTCCAGGTTAGACGGCGATGACCGGACGATCAACCTCACTGTAGCCGCCGAGAGCAGCCTGATGTCAGCAAGACTTTTTGAAATCTGCCGCTGGCTCTGACGGTTCTATAGCGGTTAAACGGGGATATTAGTAGTTTTACGTTTATCTAACGGTCACACTTTGACCTCACAGTGAAGTTTTTATTTATTTTTTTTTATTGTTTCAAGAAAAATCGCTTTGAAAGAAGTTAAAGTTAATGTTCATAACTTTATATTGTTAATGTTTTACTCGGCTGTAATAATAAGACCAGATATAAATTTAAATATAGAATCTAATTTATTTTCAAGTTTTGTGACATTTTGGACGACATACTAAACTATGACGTTTTAGTGTTATTCTGGACGACATACTAAAACTATGACATTTTTGGTGACATTTTGGACGACATACTAAACTATGACGTTTTAGTGATATTTTCGACGACATACTAAACTATGACATTTTTTTGCGCATTTTGGACGACATACTAAACTATGACGTTTTAGTGTTATTTTGGACGACATACTAAACTATGACGTTTTTGGTGACATTTTGGACGACATACTAAAACTATGACATTTTTGGTGACATTTTGGACGACATACTAAACTATGACATTTTAGTGATATTTTCGACGACATACTAAACTATGACTTTTTTTGCGCATTTTGGACGACATACTAAACTATGACGTTTTAGTGTTATTTTGGACGACATACTAAACTATGACGTTTTTGGTGACATTTTGGATGACATACTAAACTATGACATTTTAGTGTTATTTTGGACGACATACTAAACTATGATGTTTTTGGTGACATTTAGGACGACATACTAAAACTATGACATTTTTGGTGACATTTTGGACGACATACTAAACTATGACGTTTTAGTGTTATTTTGGACGACATACTAAACTATGACATTTTTTTTCCACATTTTGGATGACATACTAAACGATGACGTTTTTTTCCATATTTTGGATGACATACTAAACTATGATATTTTTGGTGACATTTTGGACGACATACTAAACTATGATGTCTTTGCTGACAATTTGGACGACATACTGAATATGACGTTTTTGGTGACATTTTGGACGACATACTAAATTATGATGTTTTAGTGTTAGTTTGGACGACATACTTAGTATGTCGTCTGAAATGTGTCAAAAATGTTATAGGTTAGTATGTTGTCCGAAACGTGTCAAAAATTTCATAGGTTAGTATGTCGTCCGAAATGTGTCAAAAACGTCATAGGTTAGGATGTCATCTGAAACGTGTCAAAAACGTCATAGGTCATCCGAAATGTGTCTAAACTGTTCTTTACGCCAAATTTCATGATGTTTCTTTTTTTCAAAGAAAACCTTTCTGGAGTGTTTTTCACGGCCTTCTTTACATTATTTCATCATATGGCACGTTTTTACAACATGTTGAAAAATCGCATTTTTTTTTCGACATAGTATACTATGGCGTTTTTCATCAAATTTTTGACGACATACTATACTGTGATGTTTTTGGTGATATTTTGGATGACGTACTATATTATGACATTTTTTATAAAATTTTGATAATAAACAGAAATGTTTCCACCTGGTTTTGAACTAGGGACCTTTCGTGTGTTAAGTGAACACGATAACCTCTACGCTATGGAAACTGCCACACTATGCTATGATGTTTTGGTCACTTTTAAAATGACTTACGATACTGATGTTTTTTTGGAAATATTTTGGATGACATACTATACTAAAACGTTTTTGATCAAATTTTGACGACACACTGACGTTTTTGGTGAGGTTTTGAACGATGTACTATACTACGACGTTTTTAAAAATTTTTTAATGACAATAAATGTGTATGTTCCCACCTGCTATCAAACCAGGAACCTTTTGTGCGTGAAGTGAATGTGATAACCACTACGCTACGGAAACTGCCACACTATGCTGTGATGTTTTGGTCACTTTTAAAATGACTTACGATACTGATGTTTTTTTGGAAATATTTTGGATGACATACTATACTAAAACGTTTTTGATCAAATTTTGACGACACACTGACGTTTTTGGTGATGTTTTGAACGATGTACTATACTACGACGTTTTTAAAAAAATTTCAATGACAATAAATGTGTATGTTTCCACCTGGTATCGAATCAGGAACCTTTTGTGCTTTAAATGAATGTGATAACCACTACGCTATGGAAACTGTCACACTCTGCCATGATGTTTTGGTCACCTTTAAGATGACTTACTATACTGACGTTTTTGGTGACATACTATGACATTTTTGACCAAATTTTGGACGACATACTATGAAGTTCTTTAATCAAATTTTGATGACATAAAATCCATATGTTCCCACCTGGTTTCTAACCAGGGACCTTTTGTGTGTAAAGTGAACCTGATTACCACCACGCTATGGAAACTGCCACACTATGCCATGAAGTTTTGGTGACCTTTAAGATGACCTGGTCCCGAACCAGGGACCTTTCGCGTATATATTATTTCGTTCCGCAGACTACTATGGCGTTTTTTTGCGCCAAAATTCATGATGATTTTTTTTTTCAGAGAAAACCGTTCTGGAGTGTTTTTCACAGCCCACTTTACATTATTTCATCATATGGCACGCTTTTGCAACATGTTTGAAAAATCGCATTTTTTTTCGACATAGTATAGTAAGGCGTTTTTTTTGCGCCAAAATTCATGATGATTTTTTTTTCAGAGAAAACCTTTCTGGAGTGTTTTTCACGGCCTCCTTTACATTATTTCATCATATGGCATGTTTTTACAACATGTTGAAAAATCGCATTTTTTTTCGACATAGTATACTATGGCGTTTTTTTGCGCCAAAATTCATGATTGTTTTTTTCGAAAAACACTCCAGAAACGTTTTCTTTAAAAAAAAAAAAATTATCATGAATTTTGGCGCAAAAAAAGAGCCATAGTATACTATGTCAAAAAAAAAATGCGATTTTTCAAACATGTTGTAAAAACTTGCCATATGATGAAATAATGTAAAGGAGGCCGTGAAAAATATTCCAGAAAGGTTGTCTTTCAGAAAAAATCATCATGAATTTTGGCGCAAAAAAAACGCCATAGTACACTATGTCGAAAAAAAAATGAGATTTTTCAAACATGTTGTAAAAACGTGCCATATGATGAAATAATGTAAAGGAGGCCGTGAAAAACACTCCAGAAAGGTTTTCTTTGAAAAAAAAATCATCATGAATTTTGGCGCAAAAAAAACGCCTTACTATACTATGTCGAAAAAAAAATGCGATTTTTCAAACATGTTGTAAAAACGTGCCATATGATGAAATAATGTAAAGGAGGCAGTGAAAAACACTCCAGAAAGGTTTTCTTTGAAAAAAAAATCATCATGAATTTTGGCGCAAAAAAAACGCCTTACTATACTATGTCGAAAAAAAATGCGATTTTTCAAACATGTTGTAAAAACGTGCCATATGATGAAATAATGTAAAGGAGGCCGTGAAAAACACTCCAGAAAGGTTTTCTTTGAAAAAAAAATCATCATGAATTTTGGCGCAAAAAAAACGCCTTACTATACTATGTCGAAAAAAAATGCAATTTTTCAAACATGTTGTAAAAACGTGCCATATGATGAAATAATGTAAAGGAGGCTGTGAAAAACACTCCAGAAAGGTTTTCTTTGAAAAAAAAATCATCATGAATTTTGGCGCAAAAAAAAACGCCTTACTATACTATGTCGAAAAAAAATGCAATTTTTCAAACATGTTGTAAAAACGTGCCATATGATGAAATAATGTAAAGGAGGCAGTGAAAAACACTCCAGAAAGGTTTTCTTTGAAAAAAAAATCATCATGAATTTTGGCGCAAAAAAAACGCCTTACTATACTATGTCGAAAAAAAATGCGATTTTTCAAACATGTTGTAAAAACGTGCCATATGATGAAATAATGTAAAGGAGGCCGTGAAAAACACTCCAGAAAGGTTTTCTTTGAAAAAAAAATCATCATGAATTTTGGCGCAAAAAAAACGCCTTACTATACTATGTCGAAAAAAAATGCAATTTTTCAAACATGTTGTAAAAACGTGCCATATGATGAAATAATGTAAAGGAGGCCGTGAAAAACACTCCAGAAAGGTTTTCTTTGAAAAAAAAATCATCATGAATTTTGGCGCAAAAAAAACGCCTTACTATACTATGTCGAAAAAAAAATGCGATTTTTCAACATGTTGTAAAAACGTGCCATATGATGAAATAATGTAAAGGAGGCAGTGAAAAACACTCCAGAAAGGTTTTCTTTGAAAAAAAAATCATCATGAATTTTGGCGCAAAAAAAACGCCTTACTATACTATGTCGAAAAAAAATGCAATTTTTCAAACATGTTGTAAAAACGTGCCATATGATGAAATAATGTAAAGGAGGCAGTGAAAAACACTCCAGAAAGGTTTTCTTTGAAAAAAAAATCATCATGAATTTTGGCGCAAAAAAAACGCCTTACTATACTATGTCGAAAAAAAATGCAATTTTTCAAACATGTTGTAAAAACGTGCCATATGATGAAATAATGTAAAGGAGGCAGTGAAAAACACTCCAGAAAGGTTTTCTTTGAAAAAAAAATCATCATGAATTTTGGCGCAAAAAAAACGCCTTACTATACTATGTCGAAAAAAAATGCGATTTTTCAAACATGTTGTAAAAACGTGCCATATGATGAAATAATGTAAAGGAGGCAGTGAAAAACACTCCAGAAAGGTTTTCTTTGAAAAAAAAATCATCATGAATTTTGGCGCAAAAAAAACGCCTTACTATACTATGTCGAAAAAAAATGCAATTTTTCAAACATGTTGTAAAAACGTGCCATATGATGAAATAATGTAAAGGAGGCAGTGAAAAACACTCCAGAAAGGTTTTCTTTGAAAAAAAAATCATCATGAATTTTGGCGCAAAAAAAACGCCTTACTATACTATGTCGAAAAAAAATGTGATTTTTCAAACATGTTGTAAAAACGTGCCATATGATGAAATAATGTAAAGGAGGCAGTGAAAAACACTCCAGAAAGGTTTTCTTTGAAAAAAAAATCATCATGAATTTTGGCGCAAAAAAAACGCCTTACTATACTATGTCGAAACAAAATGCATTTTTCACATGGTACGTGCCATAGTGATGTAAGGAGGGGACACCCAGAAGGTTCTTGCAGCTCATATGGCCAAACAAACTTACATACGATTGAAAATAAAATGCATTTTTGACTGTGGAAAGCCAGTAGAGAAACACGTGACAGGGAGAACACACTCCAGAAAGGTTTTCTTTGAAAAAAACATCATCATGAATTTTGGCGCAAAAAAAACGCCTTACTATACTATGTCGAAAAAAAATGCAATTTTTCAAACATGTTGTAAAAACGTGCCATATGATGAAATAATGTAAAGGAGGCAGTGAAAAACACTCCAGAAAGGTTTTCTTTGAAAAAAAAATCATCATGAATTTTGGCGCAAAAAAAAACGCCTTACTATACTATGTCGAAAAAAAATGCGATTTTTCAAACATGTTGTAAAAACGTGCCATATGATGAAATAATGTAAAGGAGGCAGTGAAAAACACTCCAGAAAGGTTTTCTTTGAAAAAAAAATCATCATGAATTTTGGCGCAAAAAAAACGCCTTACTATACTATGTCGAATAAAAACGCTTATTCACTGGGTCGACGTGCCTATCATGAATCTGTCAAGGAGGGGACACCCAGACAGGTGTCTGTGCAGCTCATAAGGGCAAAAAACGCCTTCACATACTGATTAGAAAAAAAATGCATTTTTGACTGTGGAGAACGGAGTACCGGAGAAACCAGATGCAAGGAGACATGCAAAACCATCCAGAAAGGTTTTCTGTTGAAACAGAAAATCATCATGAATTTGGCGCAAAAAACAACGCCTTACTATACTATGTCGAAAAAAAATGCAATTTTTCAAACATGTTGTAAAAACGTGCCATATGATGAAATAATGTAAAGGAGGCAGTGAAAAACACTCCAGAAAGGTTTTCTTTGAAAAAAAATCATCATGAATTTTGGCGCAAAAAAAACGCCTTACTATACTATGTCGAAAAAAAATGCGATTTTTCAAACATGTTGTAAAAACGTGCCATATGATGAAATAATGTAAAGGAGGCAGTGAAAAACACTCCAGAAAGGTTTTCTTTGAAAAAAAAATCATCATGAATTTTGGCGCAAAAAAAACGCCTTACTATACTATGTCGAAAAAAAATGCAATTTTTCAAACATGTTGTAAAAACGTGCCATATGATGAAATAATGTAAAGGAGGCAGTGAAAAACACTCCAGAAAGGTTTTCTTTGAAAAAAAAATCATCATGAATTTTGGCGCAAAAAAAACGCCTTACTATACTATGTCGAAAAAAAATGCGATTTTTCAAACATGTTGTAAAAACGTGCCATATGATGAAATAATGTAAAGGAGGCAGTGAAAAACACTCCAGAAAGGTTTTCTTTGAAAAAAAAATCATCATGAATTTTGGCGCAAAAAAAACGCCTTACTATACTATGTCGAAAAAAAATGCAATTTTTCAAACATGTTGTAAAAACGTGCCATATGATGAAATAATGTAAAGGAGGCGTGAAAAACACTCCAGAAAGGTTTTCTTTGAAAAAAAAATCATCATGAATTTTGGCGCAAAAAAAACGCCTTACTATACTATGTCGAAAAAAAATGCAATTTTTCAAACATGTTGTAAAAACGTGCCATATGATGAAATAATGTAAAGGAGGCAGTGAAAAACACTCCAGAAAGGTTTTCTTTGAAAAAAAAATCATCATGAATTTTGGCGCAAAAAAAACGCCTTACTATACTATGTCGAAAAAAAATGCGATTTTTCAAACATGTTGTAAAAACGTGCCATATGATGAAATAATGTAAAGGAGGCAGTGAAAAACACTCCAGAAAGGTTTTCTTTGAAAAAAAAATCATCATGAATTTTGGCGCAAAAAAAACGCCTTACTATACTATGTCGAAAAAAAATGCGATTTTTCAAACATGTTGTAAAAACGTGCCATATGATGAAATAATGTAAAGGAGGCAGTGAAAAACACTCCAGAAAGGTTTTCTTTGAAAAAAAAATCATCATGAATTTTGGCGCAAAAAAAACGCCTTACTATACTATGTCGAAAAAAAATGCAATTTTTCAAACATGTTGTAAAAACGTGCCATATGATGAAATAATGTAAAGGAGGCAGTGAAAAACACTCCAGAAAGGTTTTCTTTGAAAAAAAAATCATCATGAATTTTGGCGCAAAAAAAACGCCTTACTATACTATGTCGAAAAAAAATGCGATTTTTCAAACATGTTGTAAAAACGTGCCATATGATGAAATAATGTAAAGGAGGCAGTGAAAAACACTCCAGAAAGGTTTTCTTTGAAAAAAAAATCATCATGAATTTTGGCGCAAAAAAAACGCCTTACTATACTATGTCGAAAAAAAATGCAATTTTTCAAACATGTTGTAAAAACGTGCCATATGATGAAATAATGTAAAGGAGGCAGTGAAAAACACTCCAGAAAGGTTTTCTTTGAAAAAAAAATCATCATGAATTTTGGCGCAAAAAAAACGCCTTACTATACTATGTCGAAAAAAAATGCAATTTTTCAAACATGTTGTAAAAACGTGCCATATGATGAAATAATGTAAAGGAGGCAGTGAAAAACACTCCAGAAAGGTTTTCTTTGAAAAAAAAATCATCATGAATTTTGGCGCAAAAAAAACGCCTTACTATACTATGTCGAAAAAAAATGCGATTTTTCAAACATGTTGTAAAAACGTGCCATATGATGAAATAATGTAAAGGAGGCAGTGAAAAACACTCCAGAAAGGTTTTCTTTGAAAAAAAAATCATCATGAATTTTGGCGCAAAAAAAACGCCTTACTATACTATGTCGAAAAAAAATGCAATTTTTCAAACATGTTGTAAAAACGTGCCATATGATGAAATAATGTAAAGGAGGCAGTGAAAAACACTCCAGAAAGGTTTTCTTTGAAAAAAAAATCATCATGAATTTTGGCGCAAAAAAAACGCCTTACTATACTATGTCGAAAAAAAATGCAATTTTTCAAACATGTTGTAAAAACGTGCCATATGATGAAATAATGTAAAGGAGGCAGTGAAAAACACTCCAGAAAGGTTTTCTTTGAAAAAAAAATCATCATGAATTTTGGCGCAAAAAAAACGCCTTACTATACTATGTCGAAAAAAAATGCGATTTTTCAAACATGTTGTAAAAACGTGCCATATGATGAAATAATGTAAAGGAGGCAGTGAAAAACACTCCAGAAAGGTTTTCTTTGAAAAAAAAATCATCATGAATTTTGGCGCAAAAAAAACGCCTTACTATACTATGTCGAAAAAAAATGCAATTTTTCAAACATGTTGTAAAAACGTGCCATATGATGAAATAATGTAAAGGAGGCAGTGAAAAACACTCCAGAAAGGTTTTCTTTGAAAAAAAAATCATCATGAATTTTGGCGCAAAAAAAACGCCTTACTATACTATGTCGAAAAAAAATGCGATTTTTCAAACATGTTGTAAAAACGTGCCATATGATGAAATAATGTAAAGGAGGCAGTGAAAAACACTCCAGAAAGGTTTTCTTTGAAAAAAAAATCATCATGAATTTTGGCGCAAAAAAAACGCCTTACTATACTATGTCGAAAAAAAATGCAATTTTTCAAACATGTTGTAAAAACGTGCCATATGATGAAATAATGTAAAGGAGGCAGTGAAAAACACTCCAGAAAGGTTTTCTTTGAAAAAAAAATCATCATGAATTTTGGCGCAAAAAAAACGCCTTACTATACTATGTCGAAAAAAAATGCGATTTTTCAAACATGTTGTAAAAACGTGCCATATGATGAAATAATGTAAAGGAGGCAGTGAAAAACACTCCAGAAAGGTTTTCTTTGAAAAAAAAATCATCATGAATTTTGGCGCAAAAAAAACGCCTTACTATACTATGTCGAAAAAAAATGCGATTTTTCAAACATGTTGTAAAAACGTGCCATATGATGAAATAATGTAAAGGAGGCAGTGAAAAACACTCCAGAAAGGTTTTCTTTGAAAAAAAAATCATCATGAATTTTGGCGCAAAAAAAAACGCCTTACTATACTATCCATCCATCATCTATACACCGCTTAATCCTCACTGGGGTCGCGGGGGGGGCTGGAGCCTATCCCAGCTGACTCGGGCGAAGGCAGGGGACACCCTAGACAGGTCGCCAGTCTGTCGCAGGGCTACATATAGGGACACACAAGCACTCACACATTCACACCTACGGGCAATTTAGAATAATCAATTAACCTTAGCATGTTTTTGGACTGTGGGAGGAAGCCGGAGTACCTGGAGAAAACCCACGGATGCACAGGGAGAACATGCAAACTCCATGCAGAAAGATCCCAGGTCCGAGCTGGGACGTGAACCAGGGACCTTCTCGCTGCAAGGCGAAAGCGCTAACCACGACTCCACTGTACAGCCCCCCTTACTATACTATGTCGAAAAAAAATGCAATTTTTCAAACATGTTGTAAAAACGTGCCATATGATGAAATAATGTAAAGGAGGCAGTGAAAAACACTCCAGAAAGGTTTTCTTTGAAAAAAAAATCATCATGAATTTTGGCGCAAAAAAAA